>JAHWFP010061245.1:22134-50862 GCA_023313725.1 Lithobius niger
GTCACAGTGCAGTGGTCCGGGTTGCCACTGCACCACACATTACAGAGATGTTATTCAAACCCCTAATCTAAATCTTGTCATACATCTGTACCTCCTGCAAAAATTGAAAAACACCGGACAGGAGGACAGACTTATCGCCCAACTGACGCGCAATGTCATGCGGAAGATGGAACCGACGACGAACACCATCAAGATGGCGACAATCAACAAGTAGGTGCCGGACCGTAAGTGGCCGTCGACACCAAGAACATTCAGGAGGGTCAACCCCCCGTAAAAGGAAACAGTGAGTAAGTCGGGTGTGACCAATTCGCAAACGGGCCAACACAACCTCCTCACGGCGACTGCGGCGACACGCCGAGTGCCATTCCTCGACAGTGCCTTTAATGGCCCGTAACTTATTACCGTCCTGTCTGTCCCACAAGGTTTGCCAAAAAGCGTGTAACCTCAGACGCAGAGTTGGAAAGGCATCTGAGGGAACAAGGCTGAGATCCCTACCGAGCGGGCCAGAAAGGGCCCCTTTCGCAGCAGAATCAGCTTGTTCATTCCCTGCTATCCCAACATGGCCCGGGATCCAGCAGAAAAGCACGGTTTTCTGCTGGCCAGGCAAGCGGGAAAGCAAAGCTTGGACACGTTGTGTCAAGGGGTTCCGAGGATTGTAATTCGCCAAGGACTCTAGGGCACTCATGGAATCACTAAAGACAATGAAATGCGTGCCCTGAAGGTCAAGGATCCATTCCACCGCCAAACCAAGAGCCAAAAGCTCCGCAGAGAACACAGAATAGCCTGATGGAAGGCGATGGGCAACCGTTACACCCTTACACACACAAGCACACGCCACGCCAACGTCGGACTTCGACCCATCAGTAAACAGGCGCAGATAACCGGCGTACTGAGAACTCAGCCGCCGGAACTCCTGTAAGTACCTTGCTGGTAGAGTGGAACCCTTCGGGAGGGACGCCAGAGCAAAAATGAAACTGCCACCTGGGACAAGCCAAGGGACAACTGGCATTCTCCCAAGCCTCAAGACGCAGGGCATTTCAAAGGCTATCTCCGGACAGGACTGCTGGAGCCTATCGCGGAAATCACCCTTACCCACCCTGCGTCTACCGACTCGCAAGTCTGGCCCAAAAACCATGGACCAAGCAGGACTGGATTGCACAGCACGCAAACGCACAGCATACTGAATGGCAAGCTGTCGCCGACGAATGGCCAAAGGTGGCTCCGAGGCCTCAGCATAGAGGCTGACCACTGGAGAAGTTCGAAAAGCCCCAGTCACCACACGCAGGCCACTGTGATGCACAGTGTCCAACATCTGGAGAGTCGAATCACTAGCCGAACCATACACCATGCACGCATAATCAAGTTTGCTGCGGACAAGGGCTCTGTAGAGGCGCAACATGGCAGCGCGATCGGCACCCCATGAAGTGCCCGACAGAACCCGCAAGATGTTAAGTGCCCGCAAAGACTTGTCTTTAAGTTGGCGCAAGTGTGGAAGCCAAGATAACCTGGAATCGAACACCAGACCCAGGAAACGTGCCTATGGGACAACAGGAATCTGCGCCTGCCCCAAGTACAGGCAAGGATCTGGGTGCAGCGTTCGTTGGCGGCAAAAGTGAATGCAAACAGTCTTGTCCGGAGAAAACCGGAAACCATTACTGACCGCCCAGGTCTGGACTTTGTTAATCGCCAGCTGTAGCTGCCGCTCGCAGGTCTGCATGCGAGCTGCTCGAAAGCGCAGGCCGAAGTCATCGACAAACAATGACTGGGGAACAGCAGCTTGCTGAGCAATGGGGTTGATCCCAATAGCAAACAAGATGACACTAAGAACACCTCCTTGAGGCACACCATTCTCCAAGACAAACGGGCGGGAAAGAGCCGCCCCGACACGAACACGAAAAGAACGGCCTGAGAGGTAAGCGGAAAGCAACAGTGGCATCCGTCCCCTCAAGCCACAGTTATAGAGATTACGGAGAATCCCATAACGCCAGGTCGTATCATAAGCCTTCTCCAAGTCAAAGAAAACCTGAACCAGATGTTGACGCAGGCGAAAAGCCTCCCTCACATCCGATTCAAGGGCAACCAGATGATCGATGGTTGACCGAAAACGTCGAAAGCCACACTGGGACGCAGATAAGAATCCGCGTGATTCCAGCACCCAGACCAACCTCTCACTGACCATCCGTTCCATAAGTTTACAGACACAGCTAGTCAGAGCGATTGGGCGATAACTGGAAGGAGCAGTAGGGTCTTTGCCCGGTTTCACAATCGGGATGACCACTGCTGTCCTCCACGCTGCCGGAACAGAGCCTTCTGCCCACACACGGTTGAACATCTCCAGCAAGAACTGCTGGGAGGCAAGAGGCAGATGTTTCAACAGCTGATAGTGAACATCATCAGGCCCTGGGGTGGAGTCATGCGACTTGGACAAAGCGGAAACAAATTCCTGCCTGGTGAACGGTAAATTGTACTCCTCTAGCCCGTCGGAGCGAAAGTCTAGAGGGTGAGCCTCTTCACTACGCTTTATTCTGAGGAAACCAGGATCATAATGGTTATCACTCGAAACCTGTGCAAACGCAGACGCAAGACAGTCGGCGATATCCGGCACAGAAGAGATCACGGTATTCGCCACCTTCAGCTGTGAAACCGGGGAAGGCACGGTCTTCCCCGAGATCTGGCGCACCTTCCGCCACACCTGCTGAGAAGGCGCGGAGCGCGTGATCGACGAAACATAAACTGCCCACGAAGCACGTCTAGCCTCACGGATGACAAACCTGGCACGGGCACGACAGCGCTTAAAGGCTACAAAGTTGTCAGCAGTTGGGCTGACTGTAAACGCACGCAACGCTCGCCGGCGGGCCTGAATGGCCTGCCCGCAAGCAGGTGTCCACCACGGAACAGGAACCCGCCGCGGCTGAGTGGACGTACGCGGGATAGTAGCATGAGCAGCAGCAAGGACCACGTCAGCGAAATGAGTGGAAAGTTCATCCACATCAGAAAAGTCCTCAACCGCACGCTGAAATACAGCAGCCTCAGCAAAAGCTGACCATTCAGCACGTTTAAGCGCCCACCGGGCTGGCCTGGAAGCCACAGAACCCCCTTGTGTTGTGGACAACACAATGGGGAGGTGATCGCTTCCATGCAGATCGGCAGTGACACCCCAAGTGAAGTGAACTGGGATGGCCAGCGAGCAAAAGGCTAAGTCCACTGCTGACCAATTGCCCGTGGCCAGGTTACAGTGTGTCATGGCTCCATCGTTCAGGATGCAAACAGACCCCCTCTGCATCCACTCCTCAAGGATCCTCCCTTTGTTGTCTGTATGAGGTCCTCCCCACTGGACATGGTGGCTGTTAAAGTCGCCCAGCAACAGAAAAGGGGCAGGAAGCTGGCGGACCAGGTCCTCCAGGTCACCAACCCCAAAGACCTCATCCGGTGGCAAATAAAGCGAACAGACAGTAATAACCAAATGGAAAGAAACACGAACTGCTACCGCCTGAAGCCTAGTGTGCAGAGGCACACTGGCATGCGGCTGAGAGTGTTGAACCAGCACTGCAACACCACCATGTGCACGTGGCACAGGGTCAGCATCCAGACGGTAGACAGAATAACCTCGAACAACCGGATTATCTGATGCCTTAAAGCAGGTTTCCTGTAGACAGCAGCACAGAGGTCGCCAATGCGACAAAAGCAGCCGCAGCTCTTCGGCATGGGTCCGATAACTTTGGCAGTTCCACTGAACGATGGCATGCGCAGGCATTAGGGCGGGCTAAAGACAGAATCATTCTCCTCAACTCCTCCTCCGGGCGATCCGAAAACATCCGAATCCTCACCCGAATCAAAAGATGGAGTGAGGTTCAGAACGAAGTTGTCCTCGGAAGGAGGAAAAAGTTCTGGAGAATTGGAACAGGAAATCTCTCCCTGTTCAATGGGCAAAGTAGTATCAAGATGTTGAGGGGACACAACGGACCCCTCAGCAAGCTGGCCGTTCAACGACAGTTTCACTTTCTCTCCTGGTGGCGACGTTCTCACGGGTGGTGATGAGGCCTTACCAGCAGGAGCCTTTTTCTTCAACTTTTTCTGTGGGTCACTCCGGGCAGGCGAAGGCTTAGCTGAAGCCCCATCCTGCTTGGGAACAGTTACAGCAGCAGGAACAGCAGCAGGAGCAGAAGCATTTGCAGGCTGGGCAGATGTCGACGGCAAGGCAGCAACCGGGCCCGAAGGACCCAAAAGACCCTGCAGAGATGGATGTTGCTGGGTCAACAAAGTAATAAGCTTGCCCACCGTCATCGTCAAAGACCTGAGCTCAGAGCGTAAATCTGCCAAATCAGCAGACTCACTAACTGGGCCAGGCGTTGGCGCACTGCACACCTGCGCAAAAGAACGAGTCATTGCCGGTGCCGGTAGCCTGGCTTTCTTTCGGGCCTCCGAGTAGGAAAGCCCGTCCTTCACCTTTAGTTCCTGCACTCGACGTTCCTCAACATAAACACGACAGTCCCGTGAAGAGGCTTGGTGCTGACCACCGCAGTTGACGCACTGCTGCGGGCCAGCACAGTCAGCGCCTCCATGGGCTGCCTGAGCACAGGAAACACAGGTAGGCCTACCTTTACACGAGCCGCTGGTATGGCCGAAACGTTGACAGCGGAAACACCGCATCGGATTCGGAACGTAACTCCTGACCTTCAAGCGCAGGTAACCGGCAGTAATGTGCTGCGGTGCAACTGGCGTATCAAAGGTCAGGAAAAAGGTGTCAGTTGGCTGGGCACCATTCTCGCCTTTCCGTGTCAAACGCCTCACAGCCGTAACACCCTGTGACTTGAGTTCGTCCAGGATGGCATCATCACCGAGACCCCTCAAATCAAAGCATGTCACGACCCCCCTGCTGCTGTTCAAAGTACGATGCGGCTCGACATGCACTGGGCATGACCCCAGCGCACTCGCTTTTAAAAGCCTCTTCGCCTGACCATCGTCTGCAACTTCCACAAGGTATCCCCCAGCACGGAGCTGAGAGACACTCTTCGGATCCGAACCACAGATCCCTTTCAGCACTTTGTGGACAGCGAACGGACCGAGTTGTGTAACATCTCGGCCCTCGCCTGTCACCACCAGGAACTTCGGGACTTGGTCCCGACTCTGACGAAAGTCTGGTAACTGGGCACCAGGCCCAACCATCTCGGGTTCCCTCCTCTGGCGCTTGCTAGTGCGGCGAGGAGGGGAAGAATTTTGGGGGGAGGGGGGAGAAGTAGTTGCCATATAGAGCAAAATAGGTCGCGGCGGTGCGCCCCCCAGAAAAGAAAACCCCGCACGGCACTCGGGTGATGCAGGGCCGGAAGCCGCATATCCAGGGCCCTGCACCAGGAAGCTAACACCGCCGTCTATCTCGGTGAGGTGGCAGCCTAAGCATGCCGAGAGGCGAGGCCACCAAGGAAGCCGTACACACCACCTCCCTCGATAACCCAAACAGTTCGGGTCCGTGATGCAGATGGATACAGCACAAGCCGCCTCCCCACAACGACAGAACCCGAAAAGTCATAGCCGATTGACCTTAGGCCGGCTCGCCCAGGCCACCCGTCCTCCGGAATAAGGAGCCAAAGCCCGAAAGCCAGGATCTCCGCCTCCACGGATTACTAGGTTGCAGCACACGGCCAACATGCTGGGGGATGAGGATGAAAAGCCCAGTGGCCAGAATGGGCAAATCGGAATCAAACCCAAAAGGGGATTCAAACCGCCAAACATCCTCTAAGCAGCCACCCCGGGCCCGGTTTGTCTGGATGTCCCTTCACCTCTTTCGGACTAGTGCTTGCGACGGGTGTTAAACCTGCCCGCCATACACACCGTAGGGGCACTCGCAAACCGTAGTGTTGAGGTTGCTAGTGTTCAAGACGGACAAAAAACCCTCCGCCACGCAGACCCTTGGCACACTAGCAAACCGTGATCTTGGGTTCCCTTTTAGTCGCCTCCTACGACACGCAGGGGTACGGTGGGCTTATTCTACCCCCAGCCCACAGGGGGAAATACTATTGGCAAGATGCTTTTGCTCTCATCCACAAAGTGTTCTTTGCTAACAAGCTCTAACAAGAGCGAAGCAGACACACTGGAAGATCTCTGTGGGTGACTGCTGCTTGATTTCAAGTTATTCTTTCTCTACCCTGCACTACTATAATGACCGTATACGGTTCTGCTGCATTGCTTGTCCTCATGAGTAGGACACTTAGTAATAAAAAAAAACCTCCTGAAAGGTGTTGGGAGAACCACACGCACATCACCATGCGAATTATATTTTATTTTCGGGAATTGATGTTTCCCTTGGTCACAATAACATTCAGTTAAAAAAGATTAAAACCACATGATTGTGTGTGGCGAACGTTGTGCAATTTACTATGGAGGACCGAATGTTGTTTACCATTCACGATCATGTGTTTTTAATCTTTTTAACTGAATTTTATTGTGATCAAAGGAAAAATTAATACCCGAAAATTAAATCTAATTCGTATATTGATGTACTTGTGGTTTTCCCAACACCTTTCAGGTTTTTTTTTATCAATGATATTGCATACCACAAATTAATTGAAGTTTTGTATTGAATAGAACACCGTTTTGTAATTTCATGGCTGCATTTGGTTTCATTTCAAACAGTCATGTAATGGTGGTGGGATAATAATTACACCTCATGAAATAGACAAGTTTCTAATAAGCTATAGCTGTCATTTTAAAGATGGGAGTCTTGTAGCTGATCTACCAATATTAATTGGGGTGGAAAGAGAAGTAGTCAAGGTTTGATTGATTTTGTCACCTATAAATGTGTGTTTTAAGTATACGGTTCCGAGGACGAAAACCAGCGAATTTTGCGTAACTAGAAAATATAGGCGGTGCTACAGTTGAGTAAATGACTAAGTACACCCATGTAGTACACAAAAATCACAGTACACACAACGTTTCAGTTCCCTAGTCTGATTTATCAAGAGATAAAACATAATAATTTATACGAATCAAACAAGTGCCATCAACACATCTGAAACAATTAAAAAATTACTGAAATCTGGTGGGCAAGTTGAATTGTTCATATTTATGGCTATCAACCACGACGAAAAGGCTTCTCCGAGTACTTCAAAATATTTGTAAAAAAAATGATAACAATAATAAGGACTCGTGCATACTCTGCTATAAAAAAAAACAAGTGTAACATTCTGGTTCACGACTTTGTAAATTCGTATACCCGATAAACCTACATGCATCTGAAAAGTATTTAAAGGAGTATCAAATCTATGGTGGCATCATAAGTATAGTCCGTCAAATGCTATTACTTCTGCAGCACTACCAGCCCTATTCCTATATTCAACCAAGCAATAGATTCTCTGAAAAATAAGCCTATTGTCTTTTCCATCAAGTACTCTCGGTTACCACCACTTACAAAACACCTCTCCTAACCGAATCCACTTTCTAAAGTAAACCACTACAAAGGTGCAATTCTGTTACTTCTGGTGTTATGTATTACGGAAACAATTTCAATATGCACTGTCCTGGTATCAAAGTAGACTGAGGAACATCAACATTTAGTCGACTCGCTGTATCGTGATTACTAATGGAGTTGCCTAAAAATTATCATGTTTTCTAGTCGATTCATACTTCGACAGTTATTCCTAGCCTATTTCCATTTCATGAATACGTTCTTTGTAACAAGAATTGGTTGTAACATAATAAAACTAGAAACGAACTTAATTTCCGAGTGTAATGGACGAATTGCATTTTATTTTGGTAATTTCCTTGACATACGTCTTTTCCTTGCATCTTGTTTCTACAGGGCGTAATAATTAAGTGTTGCAGATGCGTATCAAAACTAAATGAAAGCGGTCAGAAATTAAATTTATAAATTCTTTGACTCACTTCTAGACCATAGCGTTATTACCTTGACAGCCCTCTAAGTCACAGCTCCTGTAATTCAACACAGGAACCCGATAACAAACTATTATTTGATAAATGTTTCTCAGGAAAGCTAGGTCTTACGGGAGGAAGTCAAGTAAGTAAACTTCCTACCTAAAAATTCCAGAATATATCATTGGGTTCTTCCTTCCCCAGAACCCCCACGCCTTATGGGGGCCGCTCGTTAAAAGTGACACTATAAAAGTTTGCACCCGTAATACAATGATTAAACTCTTTAGCATTCTCGTGATCCCTTTATGGCATTTGAATTGATACGTATCTGGCACACCTTGTAGTATGTTACAGCCTGTAAGTTTTATGTAAAATATTAATTTTTTTAGGAATTAAGTAGGCTACATAACGTTACCATGACTATGTTTACAACTTCCAAGTTTCAATATGATAAAGGGATGCTCAACTGCAAAACTTTTCTCCCAATCTAGTTGGGTTGAAATCAGCGATGGATCCAGAAAGGTGGGGTAGATTAGCAGCCTTCAACTTCCTAAGTTAAAAAAAGTCGTGGAGGGTTTTAGTGTGCCTCCTAAAACCAAAAATTCAAACTTCTTCGGCCAAACTCACCACTCAGGAGGCAGTTCGGCTCATAGAAAGGTTCCACAAAAAGGTTCATTTTTCTACGATGAAACCGTATAAATTGTCTGCCCCACCCTGTATATAAAAATATCGAAGTTGAGCCTAAAACAACCTCCATTAAGCCTCATCCCCCCCCCCCCCCTAAAACAACATACGTTTTCTTATTAAAAATAAAATAATTTTTACTTTGCAATTGACGATTTGCTTTTTTGTGTTCTCAGTATATAAAACTATCAGTTCACTTTGTTTATTGGAGGAGGATGAGTATACACGTTGACAATTTAATAGCTCAATAAAAACAGTAAAATAAATAAATGACAAGTAAATCAATAATCCAAAAAATGATGCAAATTGTTTTGAGACGTACGGAAATCAGCCAAAAGGCAAGTTCCACTTGCTGTAGGTACTTTCGATACGTTAATTGTTACAGATTCCTGTGAAAAGCCCAAAACAAGGAGAAAAGCAATTAATGTGGATGAAAGTTTAACACGTTAACCTAAGAGTATTTAATTTCAATGAGTTTTCTTCGAATGGCATATAGCTATTGAAACATGATCGTGTCCCTATGTAAATTGAGAACTGTCACTTGCTCATAATGGTAATGCATTACGGTTTTTGAAAAAAAAATATATTGATAGTTGCAGAAATGCTCTACGATCAAGTTTAATAATAATATACCTTCGCTATTCCATCAGCTTGTCATCTTAATCATACTTAACTATGAAATATTTTTAAGGCACTTTTAAATACACTTAATACACGTAATACACTTAATACACTTTTTAATATACTTTAGGTATTGAGTTTTCTTGCTCTTTGAAAAGTAATGAACACTCGAAAGCTGATAAAAAAAATCAATGAATTCCATACCCTGTAAATGATATTTAATCTGTCCAATACTATCCGACACCTCTAGTGAAAACTAGGAGATATGGGGAACGAGGAGTAATGGCTTTTAAGCCTCTGACCCTGCATATGAAGGGACCAGGGACCCACTCGGTGAACCTTTGTATAAAAATTCTCCACCTGATGTAAAACAATTTTAAGTTTGGTTAATTGATTAATTAAATAATTGTTGAGCATTGTTGAAATCACGTGAAAACTAATGACTTTTCTTATCCTTTTAACAATATAACAGTTACGATGAAAATAGGGCAGAAAAAATTGTAATAATCGATCACTACCACGGTGATTTTTTTGCTCCGTATGCACACAAGAGCATGTACAGATACGTGGTCCGTAAACAACCATCTGGCCTTACTGTCGAGGATTTAACATGGTACTTGGATGGATCTTGTTGGTACAGTATCTAAAATGATAAATCAGCAATGTTAACCCTTTGTTCCTAGGTAAAGAACAAGTCCCCACGAATTCATTTTGATTATTTTAATAATAACTTAAATTTTACTGCAAGCAATATAATAAATAAAATTAAATTCATTACTTATGTTCTCTTGTTTATCCTTTAGAATCAACTAAAGTAAATTCACTTACCGTGTTGCAAACGAAATAGTTTTGAGCAATTTTAAAAGCATGTTTAACAGTCAAGACCTATGACTTTTGCATTTTTTCAGTATTTTTTTTTGTTACTCAATACAAAAATATTAGGTCTCCAATTTATTGTTTTAATTGGGGTATGAAAATTGCACTTACCCCGTTTATAAAAAGTTCGGTAGGCTCTTCAGTAGATTGATGAGTATGAGAAAAATTGTATGCTTTTGTGTTCAGTCCAAATATTGATTTTTCTGTTTCGGGACACATTATCATTACTGGAAACTGTATAGTTTCGTTGAGTGCATAGAAAGTGGTTGTTTCAGACGGATCAGACAAGTAATAGCTAATTCTTTGGGCTGATTGATACAGACAAGCCATTAATGAAGTAGTAGATACAAGGAACCAAAGACATCGAGCCCAAAATGGAGAAGTTGCATCTTTGTAACGCGAAAATCCAGGTAGAGCCAGTTGCAAGCTTCGATTTTGTTTCGAACAAACACCTTCCAAAATAGTTACGCGTTGGTGACGTTGAGACGGCCAAACACTTCGTGGCTTACAGACACCCAGCCAAGTGCTATAACGTGTCAGAATTTTGAAGTTTGAAGTGGCTATTATTTCCAATGTACTCAGCAAACATAGTCCGGTAAACAATCCTAGGGCTCCACCTATATCACAAAAAAGGGCAAAAGCATCATAGGCGCCAATTTCTTCCATGACCATAATTCTATTTTCTGCTACTCTTAGATGCACATAATGTTTGTATTTCTGGTTGACTTGGTGTTCATTAAAAAATTCTGTAGTGAATACAGTTTCATGGCAAGATTTTGTGCAGTTACAGTCTTCTCTGTGAAATTCTTTAAATGCAGTAGCAGTTGCGTTCATCATACTAGCTACATCACTGCTGGTAGTGCATGTCGGTGAATTCTTTTTAGCAGTCGTCATATAAGGTAACCTAAAGTTTCAAAACGTTAGTATCGATGTTTAATTTTTCGTTCGCAACAATTGTTTGGCAGAAAAACGCCACAATATTTCTGCATAAACCTCAAGCCTAATCTGAAAACAAGTAGTAAGATAAATGATAGTTTGCTTCCTTCTAGGGTGCAATCGCTTAACAACTCTCCTGATATGTACAAAATATTGCATAAAATTAAGTTGATTCTGGCATTAAAATGCAGGAGGGGGGGATTGAGGCTTAATGGCCCGTCGACAACTTTTAAATAGTTTAAAATGCAGGAGTAGCACAACCACGAGTTTTCCAAGTAGTAAGGTAAATGATAGTTTGCTTCCTTCTAGTGTGCAATCGCTTACCAACTCTCCTGATATGTATAAGATATTGCATAAAATCATGTTGATTCTGGCATTAAAATGCAGGAGTGGCACAACCCCGAGTTTTTATGCAATATCAGATTTACCCCACCGGCATGTGGTTCTCATTGTTGTCAACGAGCTTACAGATTGTAAGCATTATAAAGTTAATAGAATTGCGTATTTAGGTATTGTTGTACCCACGAGCTTGGTCTTTGTTAATACCTTAGGTTTTGTGAACATTCATAACTGACTACTCATTACATAGTTGCATTTAATTTAAAGTACTTGAAGAGCTGCACAATTAGTAGGCTATTAATAAGTAACCTGGTAGGAAGTTTCTTCCTACGAATTTACCAGCAAGTGAGCTGATTAATTTGTTTTATTTGCTGTGATGAGCATATTTAGGTCTGAACTGGTGCGTTCTACACTTTGCCAGTGAGCTTCTTTATGGAAGCACACCTCTGACTGTTAGTTGTATTTTCTAGCCACCCGGTTCCACTCTGTACACTGTTGGTATGGTTCACTTCCTTTCAAGGGGTGAACCACAGTTGTCAATAAACTTATAAGGCAGTGATAGGCTTGCCCCGTGATGCTCTCTGTGTCACTGGGAGGGGGCCCATACCCCCCACACTGATAGTTAATGTTAGGTTAATTAAGACTTAGAAATGGGCGACGAGGTGTGAGGAATTAGTTCATTCAAAGAAGTGAGCATTAATTTCTAGTTTCGAGTTTAAAACCCGTTGGCTACTGGCAAGAGTATTGATTTTGCAGAGAACTTGCCAGCGGGTTTGCTGAATTAATTTTCTTTAGAGAAAATACTCTAGTATGCTGACTCATACGGTATAAGAAGAGAAGGGACAGCACCTGGGACTCAAACCGGCCAGGAAGGCCTAGGAAATTCTTCTCCTTGGTTCCATAACAGCGTACAGGTATTTCTGGTCTTGGGATAGTTGCAGTTAAATGACTCCTATCTACGGACGAAAATTGAAACTAACCAATCTTCCGTGAGAGTGTTATGACGTGACAGTCGGAAGGCATGGTATGTGGAGCAAGTAGGGCTTGTGAAAAATGGTTTCAGTTGCCTCTCATTGCAGTCATAATAGTAGTAATTTTATTTTACTGTATTAGCGCCATGGTAAAAGTGTGCGTCAGCTGGAAAGGCTGCGAAAGCAATAGGAGCCTAATGGGGGTCAACTGAGAGAAAATGAGAGATTAATAAACATTTAATGTTAAATTTAAGGTGTAACTGTACAAAAATATTTTAATTGGTACAATTAGTGGCCAAGTGAAAAAAATTGACAGGTTTAAAAAAGTCAGTTTGTAGTAACATAGGGTTTAAAGGTTAACAGTATAAGTCTGCAATTTTCACAATTAGTGCTAAACAAAGAAAAAAATACCAGGTATTAAACGGTCAGTTTAAATGTACAAATATAAATAGTTTGTAGCAGTTTTAAAAATTAATTAAAATTGTAATTGGTTGGCTACAAAGCTAAAATGCTTAAATTATACAATTTCTAAACGATTTTTCGAGGTAGAAGTTTGCAATTTACAAGTAAACAGTGGCTTGATTTAATTACAAGTGTACAGATTGTAATAAACCTGCAGTTCAAACCCGTAAATTTGTAACCATCAAGTGGTGATATTATGTTAAGGTTAACATGGAAATTTTCAACTAATTACAAGCATAATCTCGAGCTTAGTGAATGGTCAAAGTGTGATTTATGTAGTCTTTTACATGCTTGTTATTGTGTGGTAACTGAACACAGGTTGTGACACTTTTCTCAGTATACATCAACACAAAATTTTAAGTCGTTCAAATAGATTATTTGGTTCAGAGAGCCCCAGGTCCTTGGGAGAATACGCGCCACTGCCATTGTGGATACCGGATGGGTAGAGAATGAACTCAAATTTAAAGGTTTAATTTATCAGCTTTCATCACTCCCAAAAGTTAAGAGTGCCATAGCTGGCCAAGTTAAGTGTAAAGTAAATTAAGCAAATATAAGCAATTTAATAAGGTTACATGGTAATAAGTGCGACTATTATCTAAAATTGTAATTTATATTCTGGGCAATTGTATAATGATTTGCAGAAAATAATTTACAAGTGATTTAAACTGTAATTTTACGAATAGAGGCAATAATTTGTAGAGAATTGGCAAGTGGCTAAATTACAAATAATTAAAGTTGATTAAAGAATGTTAACAGGGAATTCAATTGAGAATTCATCTTGAAATCCTTCAAAATTCTTTTTTCTTGCTGACAATGCATGAGCATTTTTTGTTCTGCCGACGCTCTCCCTGAATGGCGGTCGACCGTTTGTTCGCAGCTCTGCACTGGGTTTTGCGTGAGTGGTTCGAGACACCCCTGCCATGCCACATCGATACTCCAGTGCACTTTGTGTGTTGCAGTTCTAGAATTGGATAGACTCAATGCTTACATCATTTATTCATTTATGAATTTGTCAAGAAGAAATTGGTCCACCGTAACTTCTCCTTGAATTCCACGGTTGAGCAGAACTAACAAGTACCTAAAGATCAGGTCCGTCGCCTGGGTGTTCGTTGCAGCTTTTCCTCACCGAAACGGAAAATTCGAAACGCAATAGGAAGTGCCGTCTTTTCGACTGACCATAACAAACTGTATTTAACGAAGCAACACGCTGGTGTGGACGGGTTTGGTCGGCCCGATATTTTTGTGCTTGAAATTACAGTTATCTACTTTTATGCCAACAGGTTAGTCAAACGTTTGCGTCTAAATTAAGGCATTTACTATTTACATTATATGTACTGAGGCCGACCATACCCCAGTTGTTTAATCGGATACATTTTGAGTAAGTGCATGTTGTTTATTGATATTAAGCGTCACATTATTTTTGTTGTTTTTCTTTGCTTGTTTTTTGAGATGGAGCAATGCGGAGTTTGTAATAAGGTTTTACTCCAGACTGAAACGGATGCCATGCAGTGTAATGGCTGTGACAAGTGGTTCCACCCCCAAGGGTGTTTGGGTATGACAGATTCGTTATTTAACATTTACTCTCAAAATCTGGACATCGAGTGGTTTTGTACAGATTGCAAAACAAACTTATCGAAAAACTCAGACCAACTTTCGAGTTTAATCGTAGCCCTCAAAGATTTAACTGTTGAATTAAAATCTACAAACCAAGCAATTGCAATAAACACTCAGCGGCTTGATAAACATGATAAGCTTTTTGAGGAATTAAACTCTAAAATTGAAGATAGGGGTGCCCCTGCAGCTTGCTGCCATTCAAATATGGATCAGATGTACTTCGAATTTAAAAACCGGTTACAACGTGAAAACAATGTGATCGTTTTCAACTTAAAGGATGATGACGCAATTGACCAATCGGCCTATTACTTGCAAGAACTTTTCAAGTGCTTACAGATTCCATCACCTACGGAAAGCGTTACTTACGCACGACTAGGTTCATATGACCAAAACAAAAATAGGCCCCTTAGAGTCACGTTGCCAAATATTAAAATGAAACAGTTATTATTCAAGAATGCAAAATTCCTTAAGTCAAACACGTTATATTCGAAGGTATTTATTAGGCCTGATCTTACAAAGGAGCAGCAAAGGATGGATAAAGAGTTGAGACTCGAAGCTGCTCAACAGCGTTCACAAGGAAACCTGGTTGGCATTCGAAATGGGAAAATTGTTCCCATCCAACGTAAAACAAATGATCCTTCCCTATCAACCCAACATGCACTGAATTCTCTACCACTTCACTTAAACTCGTACAGCCATAACAGCACAGTTAGCACACTGGTTTCAAACCCATCCTCAGCTTCTACTATAGCAAATAACCCACTGACCCCACAAACTGCAACCAGTACTGTATTGCAAGTTATCCCCCAATCAAATGTAAATACGACTGCTGTCCCTTTAGTTGTCCCACAACCAGTCTTGCAGGGTCGTCTCACCAGAGGCAACAAAAAGTCAACAAGCAAATAAGTGTTATTTATACAAACGCACAATCTATTTGTAACAAATTTGTTGAAGTTGAGGCCCTCACCACGTTGTATCACCCCCATGTTTTAGCATTCACTGAAACTTGGCTTCGTCCTGATCGCCCAAGCTATACCATCCCAGGCTACACCATAATTGACAGATGCGATAAAATTGGCAACCCAATCGGTGGTGTTGCTGTCTATGTCTTAAATGGATTGCTTGCATCAAAAGTGGATGTTGACACTAATTTTGAAAGCTCATGCTGGATTAAATTGATGCCGGGCTCTTACTCGTGTATTATTGGTGTTGTTTACCGTTCTCCAAACTCCACTATTCAAAATAACTCAAGCCTTCTTTCTGTATTGAACAACTTTAAAAATACAAATTTGCTTTTACTTGGCGACTTTAATTTTCGAAACATTAACTGGAATATTTTCACCGCTGACATTGAATCAACCCCATTCCTTGAAACTACCCTCGCATTAAATTTGACCCAGCATGTGCATAAACCTACTAGGGGAAACTCCATCCTGGATCTGATTTTTTCATACGATCCAACGCTTGTGTCTTCAGTTACTCATATTGGCAAACTGGGAAACTTTGACCATGACATTTTACTATCCAAAATTGATTATTCCGAAGATGCACAAAATCAAGTTATAACTAGTCTAAACTATAAACGTCTGCCATTTTTTCTAAATCAAATTCCTAACAAAAATCTCTGCACCTGGAAAAAGTTGCTAAATTATCTTGCTAGTACCACAAAATCTATTGAGCATACCACCATTCCAAAACAAGCAAACCAGCCGATTTGGATGTCCGACCTCACGGCATCCAACTATAAAAAAAAATGTAAATTATGGGCAGCATACAGAAGGTCTGGAAATCGTGCCATTCTAAATGATTACTTGCTGCTAAACCATGTAGTTCAAACTGCACTGAAACGCGAAAAAAACTGTTACGAGCAGAAATTAGCCTATGATTCTAAAGCCTCCTCCAAAAATTTCTTCAAATATGTTAAGTCTAAACAAATTTCTAAACCCTCTATTGGGCCACTTTCGTCTTCCTCACAAACACTCATTACGGATCCTTTACAAATGGCAAACTTATTAAGCATTGTCTTTGCAGAAAACTACTCCTCAGAGCGGGTATCGTTTCACCCTAAAGTACAAAAATTTTCTGTTTGTATACCACCACTTGTTTTCACCCACGCTAACCTTGAGACTGCTTTCTCCAAATTGAAACCCCATGCCTCTGCTGGCCCTGACGGTATTCCATCGGATGTATTGATTGCTGGAAGAGAGGTTTTAATTCCCGTTCTTGTTCCCATTTTTAATGACATATTGGCTTCCGGCTTTGTTCCCGATATTTGGCGCAAAGCCTACATTACCCCAATTTTTAAGAAAGGACCTCATACTGACCCTCGAAATTATAGACCAATAAGTATAACATGTCACTTAGGCAAAATTTTTGAATCTGTATTAGCAGAACATATTATTACCTTCCTAAATCTCCAAAAACTCATTAAGCCAAACCAACACGGTTTCCGTGCAAATTTCTCTACTACTACCAACCTTTTGGCATTTTATAACAGTATTTTTTTCTCCCTCGACAGCAACATTCCAGTCGATGCAATCTATTTAGACTGCATGAAGGCATTCGACAAAGTAAACCACTCTCTGTTATTACACTCTTTCTCTATGTATGGCATTGCAGGTCCAATTAAAAAATGGATTGAAAATTGGCTCAAAGCTCGCTCGCAACAAGTACTCATCTTGGGTTCCTTTTCTAATATTTCTCCTGTCCCAAGTGGAGTCGTTCAAGGGTCCGTACTTGGTCCGCTATTATTTTTGATCTTCTTTAACAGCTTTGGCACTACACTTAATAATTCTCTCTGTAAATTTGCAGACGATACTAAAACTAAGCATGTTGTCTGTTATCCACAAGATTCGGCTAATTTTCAGAGACAAATTGACGACCTTTACTTCTGGTCAAAGGAGTGGCACCTTCCCATCCATTCACTAAAATCGGGTATATTGCATTTCGGTTATAACAACCCAAACCACACTTATTATTGGGGTTACTATCCCCTACCAAACCTTCCTGAGGTGATAGACCTTGGCATACTCATTAACAATGATTTAAAATTTGACTATCATATTAGTGATATCGTACGCAAAGCTACGGCAGTTGTTTTCATGATAAATCGTACTATTACATCAAGACATCCTCAAATTTATTTGAAACTATTCCTATCTCTTAGTCGTCCAATTCTTGAGTATGCTTCCGAGTTGTGGTTCCCATTTCTCATAAAACATCAAGTAGCTCTGGAAAAAGTGCAACGACGAGTTACAAAAAATGTGGAAGGTATCAGACACCTATCTTACCTTAGGCGGCTTCAACTTTTGGATCTCCATTCTATTTGGTGGCGTCTCATGCGGGGAAACCTGATAACCCTCTATAAAATTCTTACCTTTAGTTTTGGTGGCCCCTGCCTAGAAGCACTCTTCACAAACGTCCACGTGACCTCCACCAGAGGTCACTCGCGGAAACTACTTAAACCTACAATTCATAAAAATCAAACCAGAGGCTTCTTTTCCTATCGTATTATTTCCTATTGGAACACATTACCTCAACACGTGGTGGAGGCCCCAACTCTCAACTTGTTTAAAAACTCACTTGATTGTTTTGTAGCAGTAAATACAAATTGGCAGTTTTCTTTTGTGGGTCAAACATGAACTTAAATGGCTCTGCATGATAAACTTGATTGTTGTCATATAAATGAAATAATATATCTCTTATTTTTCTTGTATGTACAGTATTTATTTACCTAATTATTTATTAACTTATTTATTATTTAATATTCTTTTACTGTATTTCTTATGTGATTGTTTTTTCCGGGACGTAAAGTATTGGAAATAGATGTGTATATTAAATTTATTACCATTTTTTGAAATTCTATTTACATAATGTTCTATTTATACCTTTCAGCTTCCTTATTCAAATTGTATATTTTGTAAATCTTGCTGCAAAGCCTGAACGGCACCGCAGTGCTATTGTAAATAAAGTAAAGTAAAGTAAAAAGCAGCGAGGACGAAGTTGATTCGAAGTGCAACCCGTAGTAAATCAGCTAGTGTCTTCAGTGAAACTTTTAACAAGACTCTCGAGTTAGGTGATTCAATATTACCAAAAAATAGTGATTTTCTGGATGCCAGTAACAACTTAGTCATGCCTCACACTGTTAATACTGGAAATACGGGGATTCCTGCTGTTTAAATCTCAATCCCACAAGAACTGATGGAAAAGACGTCCTCCCCTCCCCCTCTACCCCCGTCTCCTCAGGTGTTAATTTAGCACACAAGAGGCTTAGCGAATTTGATTCCCAAGTTGAACCTTGGAATTTGTACTACGAGAGAGTCGTTATAAATTTCAACATGTAATGTCCCTGTGGTCAAACAATTTAGTCTATTGCTAACAAACATAGGTGCAAAAACCTATGCTTTGCTTCATATTTTCAAGATGCAGTCGATCACAAAGTCACGACCAGTTAGATCTAGATATCAGGCAAAAAGCTCCAACGATACATCTTTCTATTGTTACGGATGCTCAGGCTACATTAAAATCGACTACAAATACCTTAAGCGTACGTGCTCAGCCTGCAAAAATGTTGGACATCTTTCCAGAGTGTGCCATAGTAAAAAGGAGCAAACTAACAGTGCTCAAAAAACCTTTGTTAAAAAGGGGCGTGGGAAAAGTAAGAATAAAGGTTACACATACACCAGAAGATTACACATTGTGAAGGATTCTAGTAATTCTGATTCCTGGCAAGAATATTCGAGTGATTTTGAGCAGAACCCGTACTCGGAACTTGAAATTGACACAGTAACACCAAAAAGTATTGTAAATTTCACTAGAGTTAAGCCTGATAGTTGGAATTTCAGTCCCTAAATAAATGTGCATAGACTGACTTTGGCAGTGGATTGCGGATCTGAACAGACTCTATTACCTGAAAAATGGTACCGCAGTTGATTTGAAAATGTACCCTTAGTACCGGCGTATTACCAAGCCTTTGGGAGCATGAGATTTGACTGTGGCCATTCATGGAAAGATTGCAAAGGTTCCTGCCAAAATATACCCTGGTGACAATAAGCCAGTTATTGGGTAAAATATGGCTGTAGGCATTAGACGACGGAATCAAGCAATTCTTTAGAAAAAAATATTGTGACTGCTAATACTGAAGTAAAAAGTGTCACACACAGCCAATGTTATTTCGGAAAAAGTCATTTTTTGAACGTTTTCCCGATTTATTTTCTACTGGATTGGGGACTTTCAACCATTTTAAAGCTCAAATTAATTAAAAACCGGATGCAGTACCAAAGTACCATTAAACCTCTCAAAGTCAGGGAAAAGTCGAGGCAGTAATAGACAGGGTAGTAAAGGACGGTATTCTTAAGCAAGTGGATTGTTGTGCATCTTCAACTCGCACTGTGCCAGTGTTTAAACCTCGTGGTAGTGTCCGAATTGTAGGTGACTACTCTGCCACTGTAAATCCACAGTTAGAAATTGAGAACGATTCAGTACGTAGAGCTGCAGATTTGTTCAGCAAATTGGGAAAGTGCATCACCTTTTCAATTATTGACCTCAGCGACGCTTTTCTGCAGATTGAGCTGGACTAGGCCTCTAAAACACCTCTTACAATTAATACTTGTAAGGGTTTGTTTTAATGGCAAAAACTTCCGGTTGGCCTTGCAAGCAGTCCAGGAATTTATTCAAAAACAAATTGAATGTGCCTTTCAGGATATTTCTTTGTCAACAGCTTTTGTAGATGATATCCTTGCAGCTGGTAAGGGTAAAGGGCACGATGAAACTCTCTTGAGCATCTTGTAACCTCTGCAGGACAATGGAGTTAAGGTCAAGAAGTCTAATTGTAAATTAAACCAGTCTAGCATAAAATACTTGGGTTTTCAACTGGAGAAGGATGGAGTCTCAAATCAACTTGGAGTGTTAATCGCTGTTAAGTTAGCCCCTGACCTACTAACAGTCAAGACTTGAAAGCTTATTTAGGCTTTATAAATCAGTACTGTAAGTTTGTTCCCCACTTAGCTACTATTTTAGCTCGTCTAAATAAGCTGTTGTCACCAAACGTATCGTGTGAATGGACTACTGACTGTTCAAAAGCTGTGGCCCCTACTTTGCCACTTAAACTAGTTTGTGAAGTATCGCCGGTAGGAATCGGCTCGAGTGTGATGCCGAGTGTGATGCCTAGTGGTGAAGACAGACCTATTGCATTTGTTTTGTGGGCCTTAGGCAAGGCAGAAATTGTCTATACCCTATTCTACCGTGAGCACTTTCAGTGGTATTTTGGGTGAGAAGTTTCTACCAATATTTGTATGGAAGGAGGTTTTTTTTTGCAAACCAACCAGCAAGCTCTGTTATGGATATTTGGCAGCAAGTTGTCCATCCTTGTTATGATGGCCACTTGAATTTAATGGTGGCATTAATATCTAAATGGATATTCGTTTGAACCCCAGCTTAATTTAGTGGCAGACTACACCGTACACACTTCCTTCTATGCAAACTCCATGATGGAGAGTCATGAATTTGCAGACTACTAATGCATTACCCATTTTACCAGAACAGTTTGAGAAACACACAAGGCTAGACCCAATATTGTCAACTGTGTTTCATTACTCACGCAACAGCATACCCGATGAAATTGACATTGATAAAATAAACCATTTCTAGCACAAAAACTAATGCTGTCAATACTCACTAATGGCCGATTTATGGCTTTCGTCTCGTAATTCTATAAGTCTAACGTAGATAAGTTCTCCGTGAATTGCATTTGGGACAAACACGTATAGTTCGGGTTAAAGATCTAGCTAGATCTCGTGTGTGGTGGCCTCAAATTAATAAACACTTGGAAAATGTTGTTAAAACTTGTAATGCTTGTCAGTGGACTAGAGATGGTGACGTTTCTGGGAAAAAGCATGCCTGGGAACGACTTTTAGGGGTGTTTGACAGAATCCATATCGATTTTGCTGGACCATGGAAAAACTGCATATATTTCATAGTTGTGGATGCCTATTCTAAGTTCCAGTTTGTAAAAAATCATGTGCCAAACCACCAGCGCAATTGGTATTGCGAGATTGCAAGAAATATTTGGTTTGGTTGGTTTGGCATGTCATATTGTAAGCGATAAAGAACCACAATTTTGCAGCCTTGAGTTCAAGAATTTTTTGAAGGTAAATGGTGTGAGGCATACTACAATAGTTACATTATCCGCCCTTTACAAATGGACAGGCAGAATCGGCAGTTAAATCCATGATATGTTCACTAAAAACTAAAACTGGTGAAATGGCACTGAACAACTGTATAATTCGGTCTACAAATGTTCCGCATACTACTACGAGAATGACTCTTGCTTATCTAATGTTTAAACGAAAATTGGAAACAAGCCATCAGCAAAAATTATACACTAGAAATAACGTAGTTCTGTAAGCCACCTTTATGCACTTACGTTTCGTCGGAGTGGCATGACCCGGATACGAACCGGCTACCAAGTTCACCCCCAGATCACTTGCATAGCGCCTTAACCGCTATAGCCACATCCTCCACTGGCTGATGGCTTCTTTCCAATTTTCCTTAATATTATTTACAGTGATTGTGTCTATTTATTTTTATGTTTAAACGAAATGTGTGCACGAGGTTAAGGATAATGGTGCCTTCAATTGATGATACCGTTCAAAAGCCTCAAGAAAATATGCTGAAGTCTACTTGTCATAAGTCACAACTAACCTTTGTAGTCGGGAATCATGTGTATTCTCGGGGCACTAGACCAAATTGCAAGGCCCGACGGCAAGAGGGAATTGTAGTATCAAAGGATGCAAATTCCAGATTTCAAGTTGATGTTGATGGAAATAAACCCGTACCGAAACTTTCAGAAAATCTGAAAATGTGTATTTTACTGCATGACGAGATTTTACAGGGACTAACGTCACGTCCGGTGGAAGTGACAGGTCCGAAATTTGAACAGCAGGCTGAAAACATGGCGTGTGCGCAGTAAGCCAGTGCAAATTGTGTATTACTATCAGTTAATCGTCAGAAAATGCCTGTAAAATCAAATGTAAAAATGTTGCCGTCACCAGACGATAAAGTGACACCGAAACTGACGTAGGCCAAAACTAACACCACAAAAAGAATTTAGAACCTGAAATTTGCCGAATTTTGTTAGCGAAACTGAATTCCTGCCATTATTATCCCCAGAGATTATAGTTTCGAAACATCAAGTTCGTCGGTTGAGTGCGCCTCCGGCTGTCACATCAACAACGTTGTCGGGTGTGTGTGGATTGCCACATCTAGTGGACTTGCTTCCGACAGTGTCATCTGTGGACTTTTTTTTTTTTATTAATTTCTTTGAGCCTTAAGTCGACCGAAACAACTTAATGCTGGTATGGCTGAACTGGCTAAATTGTACGAATTGTGCCGTTCCCAAAAAAGCACTTAATAAATTAAATCTGTAGAGGGATGGGGGTTGGTCTGCCATCATGGGCAGCTAAAATGTGTTATTTTAGCAAATACAAATTTTCATTTCATATTAATGCATTTTTGTTCTATCGTGATTAGAAGAAAATTGTGAAAATTGGTTAGAAATTGAAAAAAAAAGTTAGAAATAATGTTTCAAACTATATATTTCAAGCACAGATAAATTTTCCGAGCATGAAGGAAGTGTATCAAAAGAACAGTAACCCACGGTTACTGTTCTTTTGATATATATTTCATAATGAGTGGATAAATGTTAGAAAATCGAGTGTTTTGGCAACTCTTTCATCTTTTGGTTTGATTGCAACGTGTAATTATAAACCCTTTTGGTTCAGGAGTTTTTCATGTACGCGTTGAAAGTTTATTTAAGTTTATTGTGGAATTCTATCTGTTGTCTTAATTGTTACCAGAAAGTAAGTGACATTGAATATAGGTGTGGGAGAGAGAGTATGATAGGAATATTAATTATGTAATATAATACGAAACCATTTAGAGGCAGTTTTCTGTTTGTTAATCATACTGTGATGTGCCTTTACAATTTAATGTAGGCGACTGGTGTGTCCTACACTTTGTCGGTTGCTTCTTTATGGAAGCACACCTTTTACTGTAAGTTATACTTGCTAGCCACTAGGTTCCACTCTGTACACTATTGGTATGGTTCACTTCCTTTCAAGGGGTGAACCTTAGTTGTCAAGAACTATACTTGGGCAGTCGTCTGTTTCTCTGGCGACATACTGTAATAGAGCGAACTCCACTTTCTTTTATGTTTGGCTGTTTGGCCAAAATGGGCCGGCCTTTGAAAGTAGTGATCGTATTTTACCAGGGAATATCGCCAAGTTAGTTGGCTGATTATCTGGTCAGTATCGTGAAAACATTATTGATGCATCTTTCCCTCTATGAATGGTGGACACTCATTCTTTAACTTTTAGTTTTTTCTTTAACCCTGCACCTTCCCCCTACACTTTGCACAAACTGAATTTCGGCTGAAGTGGGATTTATCTCTCAACATGACAAAATATTAAGGCTGGTCCGATCAGCGTTTTTCTACCCGAACCAACCCTGAGCCGATCATTAAACTAAACTAAAGATCAGATTGGCATTAGTAATTAGGGTCGGCACAGACTTACAAAGTAGTTACTTAATTGTTGCTTGTGAGGCCACCTCTTTATAATCAACAAGCAATCTTTTAACAATCGGATGCCTTTAACAATTACAAACCCCTATGTATCGCATCATTATGTACGAATTTATTGTTGCATAAAGTTAATAGCGAAAGATTTTTTTTTAAATCACCGAAAATGATACAGCCAGAAAGGTTGATAACCGAACTATGATTTTTTCTATAGTTTGTTTTCACGCAAGTGACGAGCTTTACCAAACCCTCCATGGCCGTTCTGTCTCGTCGTTGTATGGCTCTTTTCTCTTGGCTATTGGCCCATTTTGTCACTCTAATAGTTCCTCAACCCCAAGTCAGATTCCTTATGACACCCATGCTACTGCATGTAAAGTGTGGTTTGGATAGTCCTTGTGGTTTTTGCGTGATGCGCGGTCTAAAATTACATTGGAGTATGATCATAGCAGAGCTTTGCTCCACTAAGGCACGGATGGCCTTGCCTCGTGCTGCTCCCAGTGTCACTTCGCCCCTTGTCCTTCTTTGGAACCACACGTGCTGTGATGGGCTCATACCCTGCACCGACAGTTAATGTTTGATTAACTAAGTCGTAGCAATTATTAGCAATCAAGTTAGTACGAACTTAAATTCATCGTATGCATAAGTCTACCAAAAAAAAGTTTTAAATAAATACGGATGCAAACCTAGTTACCTGCCTTTTGGACTCCAACGCCAGACTGCCTGAGCAGGGAATTGACCCCACAATCTTTGAAACCAAAGGCCTAAGTCCTACACTAAGCCATATTGACACAGTCAAAATGAAACGTTCATAGGTAGCATTTAACAAACACACACACACATAAACATAAACACTGGTGGGACGATTGCCATACACCAAGTGGAACCTAATGAAACACACTAGTTAAAATATGATACATGAAAGGCAGCATAATGCAGACGTGTGTTTACACTTTCTTATGTTATTTTATGGTTATGTTGTACTTTCGCACAACAATAATAAAGGGCGGGGGTGAGAACATAAATTAGTGCAACATCATGCACGGATATTCGTTCTTGTTCTACAATCCGAAGTATCATTTATTCACTGAATTACATATTGATGCTGCTATACGCATCGTCTTTGTTCGTCGTCGTCATGGAATTCCTATAATCAAAGACAACAGTACAGACACACACACACACGTTTAATTGTTTTGAGAAACCATTAGTGGGATATCTGATTCAATATTCCTCTCGTTGCTTCTGGACAATAAAACGGAGTGTGAAACATTGTTCAGAATCAACGCTAGAACCACACAGCGGTGAGGTAAGCTGTTATAAACACTCACGGGATACTCTTCCGTATACAAATGTGACTCAAAGAAAGCCCCATGAAAAATTAAGAAACTCGCTTAGACTTTAAGAGACTTGGGTAAAGCCCGTCACTTGCCTGAAAACAAACTATAGAAAGAACCACAGTTTGGTTATCAACCTTTCGGGGTGTGTCATTTTCGGTGATTAAAAAAAATCTTTAGCTATTAACTTGACACAACAATAAATTCATACGTAAAGATGTCATGCAAGAGTGGGAGGAGGATATGTGAAGTTCGACTGTTTCAAAAATCAGGTAGGGTTTCACAAACTTTGTAAAGTCACAGGATTTTTGGACAGAACTTTTTTTGTTATAACATAAAATGTTTGCACGAAATACTACTGTTCGCAGTAACCTTTCCATTTTTACAACATGCCTAAAAACCCAGGGTAAAAAATTTAGGAACATTAATAATTTTCACGAATTACTTCTCACGTCTTCAGCCATGAACAGTTCCATTGTTGCATAAAAATCCCACTGTATTCTTGTACATTCGACAGAATGTTTACCCGCGATTATATTTTACCTTCATTTGTGGGTATAATGAATGATGGCCGTTCGCTTTCGTGCAATAAATCTAGTGTAATGAATTTTAATAAATACGACATAATCAATTCACCTGAAGAGTGCTCACTTCGTTTTCCTCATCTTGCTAACATAATTTTGTGTTGTAGCAGTTGCGAAAGAAGTAGAACTTTTTTCTATATTTCTCAACTGTCTTTACAAAGTGACTGCATGGCAGTAGTAACAACAAATCAAGTCTTGTAGAATACAACATGAAGCATTGACAATTAAGTGCTCTATAATTCTAGTCTAGAGTACGCCATATCCATTCTATGAGTTGTGCACTACAGGCCAGCGATATCGTAGTATACCAACTATGGATCACGCCTTTTTTTTTTGTTTCTTACCTACAGAAGTTCTCATTTGCTTTTAGTTCAATGTTGCTTTGAATACATTGCTCTAAACATCGTGCTACCTGTATTCTTGGTCGGCAAGGTGAATATTTTGTGTTGCGGTTTGTTCTCTAAAAATATGACCACAACATTCTGTTATTTTACATTTTAAACTGCTAAACTTGACTTAAAATAGGAAACAAAATATATTCGTTACTTCAGTAAATCGCAAGGTGGTTTCAATCCAGTGACTCGACATTCCATACAATTTTGATTCACGAAGTGGAGCTAAATATTTCATAAATGCTAAATCTTCTGCTGAATAAAGAAATATCTGTAAGAATGAAAGAAGTTTAGAAGGTAGAAATTCAGGTTAATCAATGCAGAGCCATTAAAGCCGAACAAAGAAGTGCATTACTCGGAGTACCCTACAACTTTTACGTATTTATTTTTGAATAAACTACTTTATTCATTTTAGTATTTACATGGTTTAAAACTTATTTCCATAATTCTAGTGTACTGTAAGTTAGGGAGCATTCATTAGGTGCTTGTTATTTTCAGTGCATATCATGATAGAATGAACACGATTAGTTCACAATTGGTAAACAGTGTACTCTGATGACTTTGTGCACTGAGAGTACACTTCGCTGTGTACCAGTTAGTCTCCACACGAAGTGTGCGCAGTCAGAACATATTTTCTGTATGCTGGCTTTGAAGAAATGTTTCAAATGTTGTCAAATGTTGACAACGTATGGAGGCAAAGCTGGAACACAGTTATTTGTACCATCAGTACACAGCGTTTTCAGCATGCACCTTTCAGAACCACCTATCCAACCCAATGCAACTGGCGTCTATAGGGCAGTCACACAACGTTGTATTATTGTATATAACTCTATGCTGGAGCCATTAACTGAGATAGCTGCAAGGGTCACTGGAGGGGGAAAAAAAGGGCGTCTTACTGAAGACAATGCTGTTAAAAGTGGATTTCTTAGGCCTATAATGTGCGATTTTTGTCGATTTGGTGGCAGTTGCTGACATTTATACACAAGTGGAATATTTATTTTCAAACCTAGCAGCATAAGGGACTGGAAAAAACAACGTTTTTTAAGCCCATGAAATCTGCTCTCACAGCACTGCCTTGACTAGCAGTGCCGTTGTTTAACCCTCCATTTTAATCTAGTACCCCTTGCAGCTATATCTCTTGTAGCCAATATGACGTCACACGACGCTACTCTATTCGAGATAGTTTGGAGTCTCCAAAACCCAGCTGACACATCAGAGCGTTCCAAATTAAAAAATAACGTCATCTTTAGACTCTATTTTGGCTCTGTGACATTATCAAAACAGCCAACGCTGGTATTGTATCTATTTTTATGATCATGCATGAGATTATAATCAACCTGACGTAAATTTTTTAACAGTTGGAAAAAGCTAAGCTAGGAGAAAGAGGCCAGATTTATACCATGTGGAGACGCAAACTCAGTCGTTTCTTTACAATAAACTGATTTACAAAAATCGAGCGTTCGCTCTCGGATTGAACATAAAATGGGTGAAGAAAAATGAGGTGACATTTTAGGGTGTAACTTATTTAACTGTCATAGAAATGTAGTAGCTTAAGTCCATGCTACGTTCGGTGCACGCAAGTGTGACATCTAGCCCTTAGGATGCTGGATTATATTCTTAATTTTGGAAGTTGCTGAACTTTTTGTAATTTCTTACTGAAATCGTTTGTTGATCGCCTTTCACATCTGGTCGATCAAGCCTAACACTGCTATCACTCAAACTTAGGCTTTTCTTTGTGTTGATTCCTTCATACTTCAAATTATTTTCTAATTGACGAAAGACAAAAAAAAATCTATAGTATTTCAGTTACACAAAACGAAAACTCCATTACATATTCTTTTCCTGAATTATTTATTAAGTTACTTACTTGCGTTGTAGGTATAACAATTTCCTATTGCCGTTGGGACGACGTCTATAGTCCACGCAGTCTAGTCACGTCAACATTGGAAAAAATGTGAATCACATAATTGATAAATAAGTATCAGTATTTACATAAATTCGCAATTCTATAAAATTAACAGATTTTGTTTCGAATTTGTTTTGTTTATAATGTCCCTAATAGAATACGAAAAACATCTAAAAATAATCGTGCACTTCTGATAACAACGGGAAGAAACACGCAAGGTTTGGTAAGTGGAGCCATATCTTGACCCAATCAGTAAATTTATTAATCCGTAAATTTGATAAGGTTTCCAAGGTTTGCCAACAGAATATGATAAGCAGCAAAGTCCGTTGGTTGATTTTTTGATTTCTGAGCATCGTGGAATATAGTGATTAAACACCTTCAGTTGGGGGTGGGTGCATATGTATATATGGGGCGTCAGACGAAAGTATAACTGGAAAATCTTCTAATGGTATATCTGCCTAAATAAAAAATCTGGAAAGTAATCGAAGCGGAATATAGTGTAATGGATAAGCGTATAATTGTTGATTCCTGGGGTCCTTGACCTTGGACCCATACATCAACTATTG
>JAHWFP010061249.1:0-14076 GCA_023313725.1 Lithobius niger
GCGATTAAGTTGAGAATGGTTCGGCCTCTCAAAGGAGCGATATGAAATTAAAATATTGGAAAAATGGCCACTCAAGCTCTTGTTGATGTGCTGGCTAGTTGAGTCTAATGGACAATTAAAAAAAAAAAGAATTGATATCATATCAAAAACCAAAACTGGTAAAAGGAACCGCCAAGTTCCGAATGGTTCGGCCCTTCAAAGGAGTGGTATCAACGCACCAAAACATTCGCCAAGTTAATCGGACTGAATAATACTTTTAAACGTTTGAACATTACTATACCGAAAGTGGCATGTTCTAGTTTTCATTTAACCTTCAAACTATTAATCGGTGCGATTAACTTGGCGAATGTTTTGGTGTGTTGATATCACTCCTTTGAAGGGCCGAACCATTCGGAACTTGCCGGCCCCTTTTACTAGTATTGGTTTTTGATATGCTATAAATTAGAGGAAAGAGAAGGGGCTTCTCATGTCAGTAGAAACAAAAAAGAGGTTCTTGCAATTGCTAAGTTTTAGGGTGGCCGCACACCAACATCGACAAAACGTCGCACGACAGGACATTATGTCGAAACCTGTCTCAGCATGCTGCAGACGTCTCCAAAACCATAGCAATGAGCTGAGCGCCACACACCGGATGCGACGTTGTCGTGAGACGTCTTTAGGCGTCTTTAGGTGTCTCACGGCAACAAAGCGAAGCTCCTCCTAGTTTCGTCTGTCGAGGGGGGGGGGGGGGTATCCACCAAATGCGACGTCTCGCGACGTTTCGTCTTGCAACGACGTTTTGTCGATTTTGGTGTACGGCCACCCTTACTATTAATCTCTGGTCTTGGGTGGAGCAAGTGCCCCCCTTTGCCCCCCTCTGGGTGCGCCACTGAACTCAAGGAGTTGTTAACATAGTTAACCAACCATTTCGTCCGTTTTGAATTTAAGTTAGGCCTACAAACGGCACTAACTCGTACTTAAAGCTGATCGTAACACGTAAGTCAAGAACCAGCTAAAGCTTAACACTATATACTGGTCGATTCTTGCTGTTTTAAATGTTACACGTAGAAATATTATCTAGACCCTTTTCTGTTGTCAATATATTTTCCTTCCATAATTTAGTATTTGGTATTTAAACTTTTTCGTAACTGCTAAACGGGTATTCTGGGATATTGGTTTTTAAATATCCATAAGCAACTCCAACAGTATTTCTACCCATTCGCTGCACGTACTTCATTCTTGTGCGAGAGCTACTTCCCGTATTCCCACAGACAACAATGTTGGACCACACGCCGCCTACGTAACGCAACAATTATGGACCATCCTCCCAGCAGAAAATTTTAATTGAATTGAACTAAATTTATTTGAGTTCTAGGAGTTCTATTTGAGTTCTCAATCCTAAACCGAAAACTTTGACATTCCGAAGGCAACAATCAACTTCGAAAAATTCGTTTCAACAATGTTCCAAAGGTTTTTTTTTATCACTTTTTTCGACGGATAATCTGTTATAGAACTTCAAAAATACACCTAAACGACATCGAGAATTATTTCCTACTAGCATTGTACCCGGCTTCGCCCGGGGATTTGTTTGACCCGTGGTTGTTTACCATTATTTGCTCGGTGCTGCCTGATCGTTCACTGCAACAGTAGATTTTTGTTTGTGTAACACTCCCCCTTTCCGCCAATCCTCTCCCTCCCCTCTCCTCCTTTTATCACGTCCTCTCCCTCTCCTCTTGGTTTCCTTCCCTTCCTCTTCTTTGCTATACGTAGTTGAATGTGGATGGTTATTTGAATTAATGATAGCAAACACCCCCAGAAATTCTCTTTTAGGTTGAGTTAATGCGTAATCGTATGCTTAATGGTAACAGCTCATCCCCCCCCCCCCCCACTCCCAGTCTTTCGCTGTGGCTTAAAGTGGCACTATCACCGATTGAAATGCGAACGAAAATACTGTGGCGCCATCTAGCGGCCGTGATATTGTTAACCTTTATAACTTGCTACCAGGTGCACGAGGACGAACCAAATTTTCAATCAATAATTAAGGATGTCGTGGCTTGTTTGTTTCGTTAAAAGAAATGCCATTGTGCATTCCTTCGCTTGGTGCAAGCAAATGCTAGATGGTACTACATAGCGCTAGATGTTGTCAGATTTCGTCTGCTTTCAATCGGTGATAGTGCCACTTCAAGCGATGCGTACTGTGTGAAAAAGAAGTGTGCATGACGTCATGTAATACTTGCCCTTGAGATTACCACGGTGTTTGGTTAGAAGGATAATTGTTAGAGCAAATTGTTAGTCGAGGCAACAATGTGCCAATTTCAACTTCTTTTCAGGGCAACAACGTCCCAGTTTCAACTTTAAGCCAAAGAATTGATACACTCACACGTTTTCATTGTTCCCTTCCGGGGGTCGTCGTTGCGGTTGCTTCATTTCTGCTATGAGACGTTGGTTTATTACAAGCAAAAACGTCAAGTGTGCCGTAAAAAAAGGGGTTATATGATTGAAGTTTCATTTTACTTGTTAAATTGTACACGGATAAAAATTGGTGATTTTTAATTGAAATAATCAAATGTACAATTCAGAAAATTGCATCTGTTTAAGTGCTGTTGCGATTTACGTAACGTATATGATTGGTAAAGCACAACAGCATTTACACAGATCCAATTTTCTGAATTGTACATTTAATTATTTCAATTAAAAATCTTCAATTTTTATCCGTGAACATTTTAACAAGTAAAATGAAACTTCAATCATATAACCCCTTTTTTTACGGCACACTTGTCGTTTTTGTTTGTAATCCGTGTACCTTTTTTACGGCTATGGTGTCGCGCAATAAAGGTTTATGCATGCAGTGGATTGTTGCATGCACGAAGAATGGATCTGGAGTTTGCTGAGTGGCATTGTTCCCTAAATACAATGGTTAAAACAATGTAAAACAATCAAAATTATCGTTTAGGGTCCCGTAACTCCGGATTGGATCGACCAATTGTAAAAGTGGTCCCTGTAAGGTTGAAGCCCACGGAAATTTCTGGCTCAGATCATGTTTCAGATTTTAGGTAGGTGCAGTAGTTTTTTCTGAAACCGTGTCAGCCAAGAAGAACAAGAACCAGAACAACAACAAGAAGTAAACAGTTTTCAAATTTAGGTGTGGCTTCCTACGTTTACTCTTGCACGGAATTGCATAAAAGTTGGTGTAAAGTTTGGAAAAGTTGCTATCTACTATCTAGCTAAGTTTGGTCGAAATATATTGAATAGAAACGGTGAAATTAATAGTTTTAGTTTTGCTGGAGAGAGGACTTCAATCATATATATACACGGCTATCGCCGTTTATGATAATGTAAGATCTTCCGCCACCTATCTCACATATTTAGCCCTCCTACTTCCGCAGGAGAAGAGACATAAATAAACAAACAAACAAATCGACCACACGTTTTTTAATGATTAAAGAAAGACAGTCTTTATACAAATAATGGTAGAAAACAAAAACGAAACTCGTTTGCTTAAGGTGAGGTTAAACCATAGACATGGAAGGAGAGCAGGAACTGGTCCGAAGTCAAAACAACACATGAACACAAATAAACTTTCTTGTAAGGTTTCAGATACTGTAGTATTTCTGTACTGTTTAGTCCACGAGGAACCTTACTGCCGTATTCAAATGTTTTTACCATTTTTTAGTTTTGCATCTGCATTTTCTTCCCAACTCTTTCCAACTTTAATTCAATTTATTTCGAGAGCAATAGACAAGTCGGCCAGCTGCCCTACATAACTAAACTAAGTTAAACTATAGGACAAAACCAAACTAAAAAAAAAACAAAAAAACTGATAAGACGTCCAGAATCAGAATCAGAATTTTATTTGAGCGTGGCCCAAAGCCATGCGCCCAGATACATAGACTACCTTATCCTAAAGTTAGCCTATAGTCCATACAACGCATTTTCGTCGACATGTGCACTCGTGCAAGAAAATCCACTTCACTTGCTGTTCAGAATCAGAATGTGTTCATTAGGGCCACGGCCCGAGATCAAGCACCCAAATACATTAACTAATGAAACTAACTTACTCTAACACAAGCCCCAATCATGTGCTATCATTCTACCGCTCACAACATGTACGGCCCATAGTCCATCGCTGCCAAGCACAGGCCGACTGCGTGCGTAAAGTCCACAGTATGTCACCTCTCACTGTGTACAAGAAGACCGACCTGCCAGCACCGTGTCACCATACACTTACCACTCGCACAGTATCTTCCTACTACGTCTTCGTATGCCAGAAATTGAGTTATTCCACTCATTCCACTGACAACAATTCAATTACGGTTTATTGGGGCCTTGGCCCTAGGCCATGCGCCCTCTCTAAATCTAAATACAGTTATCCAAAACGACAGAGTACATTGCACACACTATTACAACTGCAAGAGACCTGCATTACACCACAGGCATAAAGGGTGTCAATCACTGCTATTACCATGTGTCACATAACGAACGTCATAGTCCACAATACGTTCTAGTCTACACCACCGAGTAAAACAGTCCTTGTTTTTATAGTGGAACAGTAATCAGCAGAGCGAGTTCCTTTGTTCCTTGTATTTTGGTTATTTTGCAAGGTACTCGCTTGCCATGGAGAAGCAAGTGAAGACACGATTCCAACTGTGGCGCTATCAACGATCCATGTAGTGGCAATTCATGAACTAAAAGTCAAAGCCGGGTGACGCCTGGTCATGTCAGGCCACGCTGAAAAGGCATTACCGCTGTCTAAAGGTTCTGTCGTTGTGGACAATTAAAACACAACTTAGATAACGGTTAGATGAATTAGCGTTTGTTTAGCCGAAAGTAAGACTGGCACCCTTGGTGTTCACTAAGCACAGCTAGAGCCAATACAATTAATTTAGTTCTTAAGTGTGGCCTTCATGAGCCCAGTTGAATTGATTCAATATATGAATCAATAATTCTTGCAGCTCGCCCTTTGTCCGTCACTTTGATAACAGTAAACGTGTCAACATATCATTATGCACCACTATGACCTGGCCGCACGACGCGAAATACGCCTTCCGCTCCCAATTTACGGCTTCGTATGTGGCCCAGATACACAGGAGGGAGCCAGTGGAAATTATGAAGTGTGCACAAAAACATAAATGATAGGGCTAGCATGTTTATTCTATCCATGGCGGCATTGGCAAGGGGGGGGGGGGGGGGGGCCAGGTACATTGTTTGCACGATAGCAGTGAACCTACTAGACTGGCATATGATTACCACAACAGGTCTTAAAGTTAGTCGCATCACCATTATAAGAAGATCAAAAGGAACGCTCGCTCGCTCGCTTTCTTTCTAATCGTGAATAAGATTGTCGCTGCCCCTGAACTTCTAGGGATACTTCACTGTATTGCAGCTACGCCTTTAATTCCGCCTTGAAGCCTACCTTTACGGGGTGTTTGTCAGATCATACTGTAGGTAGCTGTGGGGTGTACAAGAGCGTTCTGCTGCAGGTAATTTTTATAAAGCTGTAGAAATTTGTCCAAGGTCTAGCCTATATACTTATCATACAAAAACCTCATAAGGGTAAAGGGACCGATCAAGTTTTCGCCATAAGAAAGTAGTGATATCAGAGCCAAAATGGCTGCCACCAAGTTTGCAGTCCGTACTGTGATCACTCAAGTTTAACTGACAATCACCGAGGTGTCAGTTAAAACTGAGTGATCAGGGTTGGGACGGAAAACTTGGTGGCAGCCATTTTGGCTCTGATATCACTATTTTCTATGGCGAAAACTTGATGGGTCCCTTTACCCTTACGGGGGTTTTGTATGATATCGCCCCTTTTGGTCATTTTATGGTTTTGCTTTAGTGTAAGTATTGATTGTGAGCTCCTTATGAAAATATAATTGTAAATTGTTTCTTGAGCAGCCTGAAGAAAATCGTAATTTTGGTATAATTAATGGTCGCCGATTAATTTTCAATAAAGTGCCCGTTGTACTACATTTGATTATAAAACACAACAAATGAGCAACATGTCATAGTTGTTGGTTACAAGCGAGAGGTTATCGATTTTTAACCCACGGCTGCGGTTATTGGCCCTGCTCGAATATGCAAAGGTCGAGGGCGAACCCTCGACCTTTGCATATTTGAGCAGAGCCAATAATCGCAGCCGTGGGTTAAAAATCGATAACCTCTCACTTCTAACCTATAACCACGGTTGGGACGTCAAGCTAACTCGTATTAAAACGTGTTTGTGTTTTGTGAAAATTGCTTCTAAAAAACAATGATCATCAGTACCCTCGATATGAATGAAGGTCACACCATTTTAGTTTGTGAAGGGGGAAGTGTGTGATAGATGGACGAGTCCTTTTGCTCAAACTTTGTGGAGGTGGGGAGTTAAACAGAAGCGTTGGTTAGCAATACAAGCTGGGTTTACGGTGGAAGCTCCTCGTGTTTATCGAAGCGTTTATCGTGTTTGGAGCGAATAATTCTATATGTGAGACAGCAAGGATAAAGCTGGGACATTCTGAGAAGGTATGTAATTCATTTTGTGCTTTTGTTGTTTGGGAATTGTTAAAAAAAAATACGGTAATATAGGTTGTCGGCACGAATGAAGGTCATTCCATTTTAGTTTGTGGAGGGAGGGAGGGGGGGTGTTAACGCGGACTGAATATGCTTAGTTATAGGCCAAACATGTGAGAGTTTGCAGGGATACGATTTCATTCCTTTTAAGTAATTCGTTTTGTTCGTTTTTATTGCGTTACTGTTGTTTTGCACGCTGTGTTTGGTTGTTGGTGTGTGCGTTCCCGGTCGCGTGGTCCAGAAATGTAAAAAGTGTGGTTTATCGACAAAAGTGTTGGTTTATCGGCAAAAGTGTTGGTTAACTTCATAACCTACACTTTTTGCGATGACTCACACTTCCGGTCATGGTTAACGGGATTTAACCTATGGAAATTTAGCATGGCGTTGAGTTAGCATGACGTCACAGCCGTGGTATAAAGGTTAGTTAAGTATAGGCCTATTTAGTTTTTTTTTTTTTTTTTTTTTTTTTATTCAAGGTGTGGTAACCCTTCACGGATTTTCTTCCCCATAAACAGTTTAGTAGACGATGAGATAGTTTATTTATTTTAAACTAGCATTCGTACCCGGCTTCGCCCGGGTTTTGTTCTGCCCGGGGTTTAGTTTTGCCCGTGGTTGTATCCCAGTTTTCGGTCGGTGTTGCCTGAACATTGATTGCGACAGACACTTTTTCTGTCTGTAAGATTTCCGTTTCCTCCCATCTTGAATTCTTCTACCTCCCCTTACGTCCCATCATCTCGCAAAACTGCTTTGGTCTGCTTCATATGCTTAATGGTAACAGACGCATTCCCCCCAACCCCGGCCAACTCTTTATTTTCTAAATATCAGGCCTATAACACTGCCCCACACACGGCCATTCCCCGTTCTACCCCCCCCCCCCCACACGCCCAGTTTATCGCTCTTGCCTGAGCAATCCGTACAGTGTGAAAAATAACTGTCCTTCGCGCATGACGTCATTTAACACTTGTCGTTGAGTAACTGTCCTTCCTGCATTATATCAACTGCGCAGAGCAAATTGTTAGTCAAGGCAACAATGTACCAGTTTCAACTTCTGAGTAAAGAATTTACACGCTTGCCCCATTTTTATTGTAGAGGTTGTTCTTGCCGCCCGGGATTTTGTTTCGCCCGTGGTTGTTTTCCAATTTTCGGTCGGTGTGGGACCCCCCCCCCTCCCACTCCCCCCACCCAATCTCCTTTTTTTTCTCAAGAGCAGGAGTAACAGACGCACTGCCTCACACACGGGCATTTGCCATGCAGGCCTTCCTCCGCACTCCCAGTTTATCGCTTTGACTTGAGCGATCCGTACCGTGTGAAAAATAACTGTCCATCGTGGATGACGTCATTTAAGACTTGCCGCTCTAATGACCGCGCAAGTCGAGGCAACACAGTCGAGGCGTACTATATAATTTATATTTAACTCAATGAGGCAACAACTTGCCAATTTCAACTTCTTTTCAAGGCAACAACGTACTAGTTTCAACTTGTAGCCGACTCGTCTTGTTGCCACTCGTCCGTTTTCAGTGTATGGGTGGCTTCTTCGGGTATCTTCGTTTCTGCTATGAGACTTTGGTTCATAATGTAAGTAATAGTTATTGGTTAAAATCGAGCGGTTATCGATTTTTAACCAACGGTTGTGATTATTGGCCGGGTCGAGTATGCAAATAGGTCCGCCCTCGACCTATTTGCATACGAGAGCCGGACAATAATCGTAGCCGTTGGTAAAAAATCGATAACCGCTCGATTTAAACAATAAATTATTTATATCACGGTTGGGACGTCAAGCAAATTTTTATTCTATTAAAACATTTTGTGTTTGTGAAAATTGCTTCAAGAAATACGGTAATACCTTATGTCAAATGAATGAAGGTCATTCCAATTTAGTTTGTGGAGGGGGATGTGGGTGGTAGACGGACGATTCCTTTGGCAGGTACGTGGACTGTAGGCTACGCTCAAGTTTGTGGAAGGAGGGGCGTGGGTGGCGTTAGACGACGCGTCGTTTTGCAAGGTTTGGCTGGTAAGCTAGCTCGCTCGCTCTGTTCGGAGAGAATAAACTTCGATATGTGAGGAAGCAAGTATAGAAGGACATTGTGCCGACATTCTGGCAAGGTAAGTAATTCTTAATGTGCGTTTGTAGTTTGAGAACTGTTTCAAATCACCGGTAATAGCCTAATAGGTGTATGGGTAGGAATGAAGGTCATTCAATTTTAGGTTGTGGACGGTTGGGGGAGAGAAGAGTTAGACGGAGGAATAAACTTAGTTATGGGCCAGCCAGACATGTGAGCGTTAGCAGGTAAAGGATTTTATTTGGGATATCCCGGCAAGTTAAGTAATTCTTTTTGTACGTTTTCATTGCGTTACGGTTTTCGACGCTGTATAATTTTGGTTGTGGTGTGTGCGTTCCCGTCGCGTGGTCCGGAAGTGTCAAAAGTGTTGAGTTATCGGCAAAAGTGTGAGTTATCAGCAAAAGTGTGGGGTAACTTGATAACCTACACTTTTTTGCGATGACGCACACTTCCGCTCAACGTTAACAGGATTTAATGCACGGTGGTGACGTCACGCCAACACATCCCAATGCTAAACGTGTAGCCGTTATATATGGTTAATCTGAAAACCCACACACGTAACCGTGGGTTAATTTTGATAACCCACACTTTTTTGATAATCTAACACTTTTTCTGCGCTCTACACAACCACTACTTTACCATGTGACTTACTTTGCAAAACTACCGTACACAACACAAATTAAACCAGCACACCCCATTGCAACCAACATAAATAAGCACATTTGCAACCTGCGACATTCATCATACTAACACAAAAAAAAAACCTCGCGTAGGCTACTATGCTAGGACCCCACCCATGGAGGAATGGCCCAATCCGCCAACCTTTCACTCCGACAGTATTACAACTAGGCTACCGACACTTGTAAACACACCTAAATACACCTAAAAACATACGATACTCAAGCGAACAGCACATTTGTAACCTGGCGACATTTTCCGCACTTACACGAAAAAAAAAAAAAAACTTCGCGTACGATGCTAGCCCCCTCCCCACCCCCATCCATGAATGAATGGTCCAAGCCGGACCCGACAACCTTTCGTTCCGACGGTACTAAAACTAGCCTACTGACACCTTCTAAACACACCTAAAAACCTACGAGACTCAAGCGAATAGCGCATTTTATACGCTATATCTTATTTAAACTAATAAAGTAGAAAAAGTACGGTTTTACCTTAAACACAAACGTCGGTGACTGGGACTGGATATAGGGACGTCCTCGTGTACGTGAGACTTTCGCAGACAGGAAGTTTAAACCGGAAGTTTGAATTCAGGAATTTACGTCATGATTCACAAATAAAATTTTCAAATAAATTTTTTTTAATCTCAAATAACTAGATATGTTGGCTCGAAGTCACACCTTAGCATTTTTTTTTTTTTTTTAAATTAATTTCTTTGAGCCTTAAGTCTGCCGAAGCAACTGAATGCTTGTATGGCTGAACCGGCTCAATTTTGAACATTACCAGACTTTTAGAGAAGAAGAAATATCTGGTAAAGGGAGGTGCCAACCCAGGGATTTGATCCGGGAAACCTAAAACACATATCCGTGAAGTAGACTGGGTTATCCCGAAATAATTGATCGTCTACTCGAAACGGAACAGTCCAAAGATCTTGGGGTAGCAAAATCGAACTCGCGCTCGCGCGCTCGTGCGATTTCGCCACCCCTCAATCTTTGGACTGTTCCGTTTCTCGCAGACGATCAATTATTTCGGGATAAACGGGTCTACTTCACGGATATCTATTACTTAACCAACGGAAATTTAGCATGGCGTTGAGTTAACGTGACGTCACAGCCGTGGTATAAGAAAATAATGTAAGAAGATAAACATTTCGATTTGATTGTGTAACGGAAATAATAAGTTAACCGAGACTGCATCGGTACTCGGCCATGGAGAACAATTATTTTGATAACAGATGGCGTGTTCCCAACGGTAATAAAAGGGTACAGTCTATGAGTGCAGCCATAAATTTACATACAGCCTCCTTGCACACCTCATCCCACGTCCATTTTACATTCTTCTTCAAATCGAAAAGTGGCACAGCCGTAACATGGTAGTTTTCAATGAACTGCCGAAAAAAAAACAAATAATCTGAGCAGCATCCACAGAGACTTAATGTCCTTAGGATCTGGAAATTCATGAATAAACTGAACTGCTTCTGGCTTAGGAGCGAGGCGAGAGGATGAAATTACATGTCCCAAATAACAAACTTCCTGAGGACATCTACTTTCCTGAATAGCTATACTTTCTTCATGTTGACTGTTGGGTAAGTGTTTTTTCAGTGGCCGAGAACCGCATTTAGATGTTGTTCAAATGTCGAGCTAAACACTAGTATGTCATCCGTGAGGAAGATACAACACTGATACATAAGGTTCCCTAGCACAAAGTGTAACAGCCATGTAATAGATGCTGGCGAGTTGGTGAACCCAAAACAGAGCACTCTGAAGGAAAAACAACGAAAACTGCTTATAGTCTGTGAATTTTCTCGAAACCAGTCTGTAGAAAGTCTCCTCTGAGATAAAAATAAATCCTGAATTACTTCGCCAAGTTGAGCGCTGCTAATATTTGATCCATCCTAGCTGATGGCATCGAGTCCCGGACACATTTTTTTATTAAACAGGATGGAAAGCCAAATGGGTTTGAGGTCTTTTGGTTTCAAAATTGAGGTCAAATTCAGGTCAAATGCCGAGAAACACAATACACAACGTTTCTCAGTGGGACCTCCACCCTTTTTGGAGGTAAGCACGGGTGCAGCTCACGAAGCACTGATGATAGGCTGAATGCCGTCAACTGATAACCTCTTGCTATAATTTTCCTAGGACATCCATTAGTCCCATGATGAGATAACCAAATTGGCTTAGTGTCCCGCTGAAGTTCAATGGTGCATATTGTGGGTTCTACCTAACTGAGAAGATAATACACTAGTGTGTTTCTTGACACACCTTGCGAGTTGTTTATGCTAAGCTTCAGAGCAGTAGGCCTTGGCAAGATGCTCTTTCAAATGCCACCTATGTTTTTAAAACCTTCACTTACTTAACCAACTTTCCTTTTTGCAACGCTATACAAGATGTTTGTTCGGCCTCACCAGGATTACTGTGTCCAGGCCCGGAGGCCTCATTGTGCAAAATCAATTGATATTCTTGAAAGGACTCGGAGGAAAATCACTAAGTGATGCCCTGGCCTTCGTTTCACTGCTTACGAGTCCCGTCTAAACACTCTCAACCTGTTAAGTCTCAAGCCTTGTCAAACGCTTCGATAGGAGTGACGCCATTGAAATGTTCAAAATCCTCAACAACCACTACGACATTCCTTCTACCAGTTTCTTCGAGTTGTGATGCGACACTCGAACTCGTGGACACTGCCTTAAACTCTTCCAGCAAAACATCTGTACTGAGGCCAGGAAACATTCCTTTACCAACAGAACTATCCATCCTTGGAATCATTTTCCTGAAGAGGTTGTTTCTTTCACCTTTTAAAGCACGCTATGGTGTACTGTTTCCCAATTGTTGATGTTCTTTTCATTTTTGGGCATTATGAGCCCTGCTCTTGCTGTCTATTGTATAATAATAATAATAGTCCTACTTACTTTCAGGTGGGCATTTCTGACCATCACCAGGCTTTGCAAATGGCATAATAATTAATCCATGAGCATCACACCAACCATTGTTCCGGATGTCTAAAGTCACGTCCATCTTAAATAAAAAGTCTCGACCTAAAACAATAGGATCTGCTGCCCCAGGAAGAATGAGGAATGCCATCCTTATAGTTTGTCCAAGTGTAATCCAATGATACTTGGTGCCAGGTGTGATGTCGTCACGTGTGGCACCACAGTAATTAGCATTCCTTATTTCCTTATGTTAACCCATCCTAGTTTAACACACTAATAGGAGCGCCATAGCATGTAACCATGTAATTATGAGTGGTACTGCTCACCAAAGATGTGACACATGATCACTGTGTCACATGACACTTTATTATATAAGGCCTGGATGCCTAATAAACATTGTCCATTCCTGTGCTTGCATTAAGCTGTGTTCTAGTCGTTACTCTGCTGGGGGAACACCACGCAATAGGCTACCAAGACTGTCCAGAATGGCGACGAGCCACCCCAGTGGAGTATTTTAGATTTAATGTAATTATTCCCCCTACCAGCCATCTACAGAGCTCCAATATGGTGAGTTGGCAATTTCACTATTTAGGCAAAATAGTTTAGAGCCCGATATGGGAATTAATTTAAATCTTAAATCTAAAAACTGTTGTTTGAGTGAGTGGAACTTTATGTGGTTCGAATTTAATTGTAGGTAACAATTCGTTCCTTAATAGCTAGAACAGTGAGAGAAATTGCTTTGCTAATGCACAATTTGTACAAGGTTTGTGTCCCGAGGCAACGCGTCGGCTGTTTTCACCTATCTTACTATAATTAGGATAAGCAAAATAAACGCAAATAAATTGGGCCTTAGCATAGCGATGTGCCTTTTCTCTACACTGGCTGGCTGTGAGGTAAATTATCAAACGTAATATCCCAAGAGCTAAGGAAATTATCAGATAATTTTTTCACCTCGAGTGTTTTGGCCCCTATAAACTCACGAGTGCTATTTAGGCAGACATTAATTTCATGAGTGCGTAGCACGAGGGAAATTATCTGACAATAAATAGCACGAGTGAGTTTAATGGGCTAAAACACGAGTGTTGACTAAAATTTGATAATTTCCAATAGCTCGCGGGGTATTTAGTTAGAGAATTTCACGTCATATTTCAGTATTCAGCACTCTAAATTTCGTATGCAACATTTAAAAACTTTTATAAAAGTCACGCTGCCGTCCAAATATCGGCGCGCCGATTGGCACTACGGCCGCCCGGAATAAAATTGATATTCGCCGCCGCTGAAGAATTTTTCATTGGCGCACACCTCCAAACCTTTTATTATAAACAATTCCGTAATATTAAATTAATAAACGCAGTACATAATTTTATTTTTTCTAAAATTGCAAGAGTAAATAAAAAAACCAATCAAATACGTACTGTAGTGGAGCGTAATAAATTTCAAAACGGTGCTGAGAATTTGTTGCTAGGTTGCGTTAACGTTAGGCCTAACGACGCAGTCCGGCTAACGACGAGCTTCGCCGCCGGATTCTACGTGTGGCTGCAGGCGTTGCTAGGTTGCGGAAACGAACGACACAGTGTGTATTTTGAGAGAAAGGCCTTCCGGATTGTTTTTGGTAGGAAAATACATACTTTTATTTGAAATAAATTCAACAAACTTATCTTAACGTGTCAACTGTGTAACGTTTGAAGCGAGTGACTACCAAAAGCGTATCAACTTCTGAAAGCGCTCGCCATGTTTTGCACGGTTTAGCATTACGCTGCGTCGACCAATGAAAGCTGCAGGATATTGCCTAACTGATTTAGTTTTAAATTTAGCCAATCAACATCGACTTACAGTGATAATCACTCAGTAGCTTTTGAAAGCTACTGCGTGATTATCACTGTA
>JAHWFP010061250.1:0-19895 GCA_023313725.1 Lithobius niger
TATACTACAGACAAGCTAATTTTATCGTAACCAAGGAAACGACAACAACACCACAGAACGAAACCAATTGTGAATAAGACACAAACAAGGTTCACTGGCATATCAAACCGAAATCACTTAACTCCATTCTAGGATGGAGACACCATTCATGTTAGGAAGCATTTGGTATGTACTACTCGGAAATGAAGGGATCTCATGAAGTAGAAAAATAAAAAACTTTTTTTCAAAGTTATGATGTTTATATTTCGCTATATGCATAATAATATTTCGGCTATACCTCACAATAGAAATAGAAATAGAGATTGACGGTGCACGAATCCCCCCCCCCCAAAAAAAAAACCCATACCGAAGAAGTTAAGCAACGAGAGCGTCATAGCGTGATTTGAAAGTGTTGAGTGAAGGAGCGCAAACAACAGATTGAGGGAGGGAGTTCCAGGGTTGAATAACCCTTCCGTGAAAAAGTGAAAGCGTAGTTTAGTCCGAAAGACAGTACCAGAAATACGGAGAGGGTGGCCACGAGTGAAGTTGAAATTTGGAATGAGGGGAAAGAACAGGAGGCACATCAAGGAGATTGTGAATAAGTTGGTAGGTAAGTATCATGTCGCCACGACGAAAACGACCATGAATGGATGAAAACCCAAGTTTACATAGGCGATCGGAATAAGGTAACAAACGAATAGTGTGACACCATTTGGTAAGGGGACGTTAGACGATTAAGTTAATAAAGATTGTAGGGACGACAAATTTAGAAGCAGTAACCAAAGACTCGGAGGAGAAAGGTTTTATATAAAATAGCAAACAGGGAGGGTGTAAGATTGGAAAAACCCTTCAGTACAATGTGGGCTTCAAGAAAGACTTTGGAGAGGACATTTTCTGTGTGAAAATTGAAATTTAGAGCGTTATCCATAAGGATCCCAAGGTCAAGATGATTAGTAACAGGAGTGATAGGCTTGCCAGAAAGATAGTAAGGAAAGTGCGGATTATTATTCCCAAGGTAATGACGTGAAATTTATCAGTATGAAAAAGAAGGGAATTGGTAGTAGCCCAGTGTGCAACACGTTGGATGTCTTCTTGAAGTAATGATGGGAGAGTGGGCAGAGGAAGAAACCATTATGCTTACGAAAAAATAACGTTATAAAATGGTGATGATAATTTTATCCTAAACAGCATTTCATCAATTATTGAATTGAACTGAAGTACAAAATAAAATTATTGCCTGACGAACTTAAAATGGGATTGGGTTAGAAATAGCCGCTTACTCTCACCGATAAACTAAATTACTCCTATAAGCCGACACAATCGTTGTCAAATAAGATTAAAAACAAACAAAGAAAGCAGTTACGGTATATAGCAAACATAAAATTCAAAACAGAAAGTAACAATACGAATCGATGTGGTATCTAGGTTAAATCAAGTACGAACAAATCTGCCAACTAACTAGAATAAACTATACCACGCGCCATGGCTGTTTGCTGTGACGTGCACATCACGTGACTGGGCTAGTCCAATCAGACGGCCAAACAGCCGTTGTTCTCGTTCGTCATTGGCTAACTCATGCTGACGTCACAGCAAACAGCCGTTGCGCATGGTTTACAGTTACAACAAAATCAAACTAATCAAACAAAAATGGAAGACGAAAATAAATAAAAAAATCAGTCAACTGTATATGAACTCCGCCAATAAAATCAGTTAATATTTAGTATCAATAGTAGATTAGCGCAGGCAACAAAAATCACTGTGTAGAGTTTTAGGACAAGATAAGCAAAACGACATTTCTTCAGTGGGATGCTGTTACGTAATGTAAATAACCTGGTACCTTTGTCGTTCAAATATTTTTGGTATATACTATTCATAAATATTGCTGTTCCACCGTACTGTCTGGTTTGTTGGGACGCAAACGTAATACCAACGTATGTGTAAACTTTCTGTATAAAAAAACAAACACCCTACATTTTCGTTTCACTTTCTTCTATAGAGTTAAGGAGATTTCATGGGGCTAAGCCAGAACGACTATCTCATACGTCAGAAGTCTCAGGTTCGAGCCATACCTCAGCCACCCCTGACATTTTCGGAAAGAGAAGGACCACGTGATGCCTCGTTCTCATGTCGATTGTGGCATGTAAGTCGTCGTAGGTATTACCGATTGTAGTTGCCTAGCAAAATTGTCCTTTTTCTCTTCTTGCGCCCTGGTTACAGCTGGGGTGCGTCAAGTCTCCGAATAAGAAGATTGTAGGTGGTTATACAACAATGCACACTTTCGATTTGCGCGCACCCATTTAAGACAACATGCCAATTAACTACTTACTAGGCCTACTTTTCTTCACAATGATCCTCGCTTCATTGTCAGCATGCTACAGCACCAACACCTGCAGGAAAAAATATATTTAAATTCATGGAGATTTAAACACATCAACAGCAAACTGAAGATACTGTTGCTAAAAAGATTTTTTTTTTTTTGGGGGGGGGGGGGAATTGTTTTGTCAAAAAGAGTTGGTTCCGTTTTAAGATACATCATTGTAAATTAGTAGCAGAATTGAATAAGTCGTTCGTGAAAGCAGAAAAATAATTTCAGTAAACACATGATTTCCGTTGCAACGATTATTTTGCAACGAAAGTGGAAAGGGAAAAGAAATTTTCTTAAGGTATTTCAGTCTAAGGAATCCAGACCACTCGATTAAGTTAAGGGTCGATTTTGCCATTAAGTTAAGGCTTGAGTCCCCTTAGATGGTTAGTATACACTACCAGTGAATTTGTTAAAGGTATCAATACCTTTTCCAAGGTATGGTGACCAAACAGAGCTTGAGTAGTTGAGCCAGTTATATTTAGAGATAGTAGCGTAGGGCTAAGTTGATTTAAATATCGGGAACCGATGTAGGTTGCGACATTTCGCTTCTGTTAAACTCTCAGAACACCGAGATTGAAATAGTTCGAAATAGTTGAAATAGTTTGACAGGTGAGGAAGATTTACGACACTAAAAAGAAACAATTCAAACAGTAACATGACAAACAAACAAGTTGAACACGTTAAAAGTGGAATACGAAAACACAATAGCTTACTCACCAGTTACGTTCATTTGTTTATCTGCGTAGGCAGACTCGAAAGTAGCCGTTTTTATTTCGCAGTGATATTGACCGGAAGTTTCCTTAGTGACGTTGCTCAAGTGTACTAAGCTTCCGGAAGACAGTTTAAGCTGAAATTATATTAGATCATGATTATTACTGTTAGCTGATAATGGCAAACCTGTCAATATTCTAAGTACATCGACACAAATCGCCATAAGTAAGAATTTATAAGGTTTGGGAGGAAAATTTGTAACTCTAAAAAGTCCCTATTGAAACGTGTTACATTCATTCCTATTAGTTCCGTCCGAGTTTTCCGAGGGCGCCACGCGTTCCATCTGGTAATTTTTGCTCATTTTTCACTCCAAATCTAAAGTAAACTAAATTACAACTAAGCTAAACTAAGTGAAAATTAAATACAAGCTAGTTTAGTTTGGTATAAACCATGCGCAATGGCTGTTTGCCGTGACGTCACCATGAATTAGCCAATAACGAACGAGAGCAACGGCTGTTTGGCCGTCTGATTGGACTAGCCCAGTCACGTGACATGCACGTCACAGCAAACAGCCATGGCGTGTGGTATTGTTTAATTTTAGGCTAAAAACTGAGTAGAAATTCCTACATAAAACTCATAGCGCCCTCTATAAACTTAGACGGAACTAATAGGAATGAATATAAGACGTTTCAGAAGGGGTCTCAGTCTCTAATTCTCCTCCCCAATCCTATAAATTCTCACCGTAAGTATAATATGGAAGGAAATCGGAAATAACCCAACAGTAAAAAATATACAAAAAATAATGTAGAAAAGTAAGCCACCTTTATGATAATGTATGTAGGTTTCATCCGAGTGATGTAACCAGGATTCAGTATTTGTATAATCCTTCTTTGACCTTTGAATGTGTAGTTCAATAATACAAGCTAACTTGTTACTAATGCAAAAGCAAATTGCGTAATCATCGAACGCACGCAACCATAATGAACCGTGTATTGAGCGCATAGGTCAAAAATTCCGGCATGTGACGGCGTTTTTATCCACTTCGTGAAGTCTTTGTCCGCTTCGTAATAATCAGCTGAAACCTGTTTCTTGCATTCAGAACGCAGACGTAAAATTCGAAGTAACAAAGCATTCTGAAGAGAAATGTCACTTGCTACCAATAATTAGACGTAACAAACACTGAAGTTCTACCCAAATGTTTCGTTTAGGAGACGTAACATTAGTTTACATTTTTTTTTGTTACTTCTAAACGAGTCTTTAGACCTAATTTTGCAAGTAACACTTCTAAGAGTGTATTAATGTATAAAGAATACACTTTACTAAATTACATGGTACTAAACTTTCGAGCAGAAAGTTTGAATTTTTACTTGTGAAGTTGTTTTTTTTTTCTCTTTAATAAGAGGTTGTTAAAATGTTGATGAAAATAAAAATAAAAGCAACCCACTCGCATGGTCGATTTTGCTGAGAATTTCCCTGACAGAAATTTGCTCACTTGATCGTGTATAAATTCGCCCAATCACAACCGACTTACAGTGATAATCACGCAGTAGCTTTTGAAAGCTACTGCGTGATTATCACTGTAAGTCGATGTTCATTGGCTAAATTTAAAACTAAATCAGTTAGGCAATATCCTGTAGCTTTCATTGGTCGACGCAGTGTAATGCAAAACCGTGCAAAACATGGCGAGCGCTTTCTGAAGTTGATACGCTTTCGGTAGTCACTCGCTTCAAACACAATTGATATGTTACACAATTGATACAATTGACATGTTACGACACGTTTGTTGAATTCATTTAAAATAAAAGGATGTATTTTCCTACCAAAAACAATCCGGAAGGCCTTTCTCTCGAAATACTCACTGTGTCGTTCGTTTCCGTAACCTAGCAACGCCTGCAGCCACACGTAGAATCCGGAGGCGAAGCTCGTTAGCCGGACTGCGACGTTAGGCCTAACGTTAACGTAACCTAGCAACAAATTCTCAGCACCGTTTTGAAATTTATTACGCTCCACTACAGTACGTATTTATTTATTTTTTTTCACTTACTCTTGCAATTTTAGATATAGTCAAAATATGTACATTTACTAATTCATTATTACGTAATTTGTTTAAAGTAAAAATCTTTGGAGGTGTGCGCCAATGAAAAATACTTCAGCGGCAGCAAATCTCAATTTCATTCCTGGCGGCCGTGGTGCAAATAGGCGCGCCAATATTTGGAAGGCAGCAGCAACTTTTATAATTTTTTTTTTTAAATTCGGCATACGTAATTTAGAGTGCTGAATAATGAAAAATGACGTGAAATTCTCTAGCTAAATACCCCGTGCTCTATTGGAAATTATCAAATTTTTTTTCAACACTCGTGTTTTTGCCCATTAAACTCACTCGTGCTATTTATTGGCAGAGTGATTGGCTACGCACTCGAGAAATTAATGTCTGTTTAAATAGCACTCGTGAGTTTATAGGGGCCAAAACACTCGAGTTGAAAAAAATTATCGGTAATTTCCTTAGCTCTTGGGATATTACGTTTGATAAAATCCTGTTAAACAAGGTATACTTTTTTATTTACCCTAAACAGATAAGCATAAAACACAGACTCACGTGGGGTGCGCTTCGTGCACTACTATATACACATCGAAATTCTGTAATCCTAGAGTGTGACGCAAGAAATCGTGAAACTCCAGGTGTATGACACTCCATCCGCCAATATGAAACTCCGAAAGAGGAGGCGCGCTTCGTGAGATACTATTTACGGCTAGATTTATGTAATCCTAGAGTATGACGCAAGAAATCGTGAAACTCCAGGTGTATGACACTCCATCCGCCAATATGAAACTCCGAAAGAGGAGGCCCGCTTCGTGAGACACTATATACGGCTAGATTTATGTATACGGTAATCCTAGAGTATGACGCAAGAAAGCGATGTTTAGCTTCTCTCTTAAATTTTGTTGCTCCACACGTTTTCATTAGCTGTTTACTCGGCTGTTAAAATTTACGAAATTCGAGCCAAGTCAAACGGCCTAACCTAACCAAACCTATAACAATTACAACACGAAAAAATCCACACAAAAAAACAATGTTTTTCCACGGTTTTTTTTCCCCTGGCTCTTTTAGCCCTTGGCTTTTTTTTTTAGTGCATGTTTAAAAACTGACGTTTTATTGTTTAATGAGATATTGTTTAATCTTCCGTGGTAAAAGTAGGCCCTATTTGAATCTCAGCAGCCTTATTTGAGCAAGTTTGTTGATTAAGACAGGTCTTGAAAAAATCATATTGGTCTTGCTTGGAAAAGTCCTTCAAAAATTACATTAGTTTTGGAAAAAAAGTTCTTGAAAACGCTTGAGTTTCTTGGGTATGATCTTGTGCGAAGCCTGAATAAAGAGCCACAAACAATTTTTTTAAAAAGGCAAAAAAGAATTGGGGGGGGGGGGGTAAGAAAAACACGACCCCCGGGGGGGGGGGAGCTTGGTGTCCGTCGCTCGTGCGTAGATGCATGCAGAGTCTATGCATTAGTGCTTATTAGAGTACGTTTGCGCACGAGAATTTCAGAAAAGGAGGAGGGGGCGGAGCGGCTAACAATGTCAAAATGTTACAATGCTGCAAGATGTAACAATAGGGTAACAATAGGCGAGGCGCACAATATCGGATTATAGCTCACTCGAACAAGATGCAACAATGGTTGGGTGCCGGGAAACTAACATTGTCGTTGTTTGAGTTAGCTAGCTCTTGTGGAGAACCAAAATTAAATGGTCTTGATTTCTCCTTAAATCTTCAAGTTTTAAACCGTAGGGTGCGAAGTCTTAAATTTTGAGGCCCGGCCTCAAAATTGGGCGGCCGAGATGACTGAGTGATTTATTTACTTTTTCAATGCGGGCTTCGGAAAGCCAGTTGAATTGGTTCCGCGATTATTGCCACGATACTGAAACTGAATCAATTACTCATCCAGATACGCATGCTAAATCCAGAAATACGCTTATGTGTTGCCATCAAATAATAATCATGGGAAAAACCTTCGGCGGAACCTAAACATAAGCATCCATTTCTAATGTTCCATTTTTTCGAAAACAAAAATCAGTGGATAGTGGACACATATATAAAATGGAAGCGAAAAAAGCCAACAAATTAACTGAGCAAAAAACAGCTTCCCCATACTCACAGCCCTGAAGGTACACGAATAAAAACGGATTAGAGTTCGCTCGAACGCAACGAACTATAATTTGAACTCCAATTCGCAAAACGTACACCCACAAACACACACAAAATAGACGCCATAAACACTGCAGCAAAACGCTACAAAATTGAAAGATAAAAATGCATACACAGAATGACCACAAATTATAGTTCAAATTATAGTTCAAATTATTGTTTTTTTCTAAACGGCGAAGCCGTTTTTTGCTCAGTTAATATAATGAAAGGAGTGAAACCAGCCTGAAGCCTTATCGTAGACCAATTGTGCGTTATTAAATTTTACGCTTAAGCGCTATTATCATCAATGGAACTCGCGCAGAACGTCTCTATTGATAACTTGTCTCACGTTCGAAGTCATTATTTGTACTCGCACGTTGTCCAGAGCGACCTAAGAAGCGTTTTAACATAGAGGTAAAAGCCCCGGCCATTACCGGATAGCAAAAACTGACTGGGATAGCAAAAACTGAAAAGCTTCTCATATCTCTCTCGACAACCTAGTGGTACAAATTAGGACTTAGAACGTGATACATGTTGACGTTCAGCTCGAGTTCCGGTGATTATAATAGTGATTATAAAACAAAAAACAAAAAAAAAAAAACAAGACTGTTCTATACGATGAGGCTTCTGGCTAGTTTCACCCGTTTCATTTTATATAGACTATGTATCCATGCGACGGACGCCAAGCCCCTGTGTCTATTTACAGTGATTTATCCAGTACTTCCAGTTTTTTCGTGTTTTTTACAGTCTATTTCCAGTGATATTTACAGGTTGGAACAAGTTCAGAGGGCCATCACCAGGCACTGTTCTTCGCTGAAGGGTTTGTCTTACGAAGAACGTTGAAAAGGCTTGACCTGACAACCCTTGTTGATAGGCGTTTAAGGGGTGACCTTATCAAAACCCTCAAATTCTGTCTGGCGAAGTGATTTTGCCTGTCGACCTGTTTTTTCAATGCTCGACTGTCCTACAAACTAGAGGACACAGCATGAAATTGACGAAACCACGAATCCGCACCATTGTTGGACAGTATTGCTTCACAGTGAGAGCCATTAATTCTTGGAACGCACTCTCAGAACGTGTTGTGACAGCACCTTCAACCAGCAGTTGGAAGAGACAATACGATCTGACTCAGTGTTAAAGTGTTTTGTTCATGTTTTGTTGTGAACCGGTTACATAAGCTTGCTTTCTTCCGGTATTAATTTATTATTATTATTATGACCCTGCGCCTTTAAGGCGGCAAGCAAAATTTCTTTCACGTCACAGCACAGTAAGAACGCAAAAACAAACTCACATTGACATTGACGCCAGCCACAGGTTCCAGTGTCACGTTTTTCTTGTTTTGGTCGAAGATTTTAGGCATCCCCTCTGGGTAATAGCAATAGAATTGGCTGTAGTCTTTGTAAAAGTTGATTTTCCATACTGTTTCATTCTTCATCAGCTCATACTTGCAGTTGATAATAGCAGGCTGTCCTACTTTTACTTCTGCGGGCACTTGGAATAATGTAATTTTCACTGCAACAACGCCTGTAAAAAAAAAAAAATACAAATAAATCGGAGTGCTTGAAATTACGTACACAGTAAAACCAGAATTTTGACTTTACGGGCGTCTCCTTCTCTTTCACACAAACAATACCATCATTCATCAGGGCGCATGCTTATTGGGGCGGTAGGGGCGCGTGCTGAACGCTCACCCTTTTTCTTTGCTACCATGCAAATGAATGAACTTCCTCACCTTTTTTCTTTGCTGCCGTGCAAAAGAATGAACCCACTCGCCATTTTTATTTGCTACCGTGCAAAAGAATGAACCCGCTCACTCTTTTTCACTGTCCTTTTACGTCACTTCCTCTTGCACTCCTCCTGTTCGAGTTCCATTTTACTGCATTTATTATATTTATTATATTGCCCACTGGCAGAACTCAGCCTTCTGCCCTAAAAAAATTTAGTTGATCGGTGACTGGTGAGAGGACCACGGCAAAATTCATTTCCAGTCAGTGCAGGCACGGTAGTGTGAAAAACTACCAGCCTCTTTCGGGGGTTATGGGATTTATTGTGGCCTGTATTAGAGCCCAAAGCTAGTTTATATGTACGAGCATTAGTTGGCTTTAAATGACGTAAGGCTTCAAGAAATTTAATTTTTTTTTTTAAATCCTAGAGGAACTGTTATTGCAAACATAGTATTATTCTCTCTCCCCCCACCCCCCTTTCCTCGTGTAGTTTCCCCGTTCTTTCACGAAAGTCTGAGGTAGCCTAAGTTTAAATATCAATTAGCTCTCACCCACAAAGATCTCTAGACAGACTGTTTCGCCCTTGTTTGGGCCGTATTCGTTTCGCCATTGTAAGTTTAAATATACTCATATTTAAACTTAGGCTACCTCAGACTTTCGTGAAAGTGCTGGTTGATGCTAGTCTTCGAATTTCCGCATACGCTAAATATTAAAGTTGAAGTACATCTTCAAGGACCATTTCAAGGGCCTTCTTACATCTTCCTGCTATCAATTTTTGATCCATTTCGCCAGCCTCAACTGTGGCCCTGATTGGTCAAAAAAAAAATTGTATTTTTAAATGTCAAATCGGAATAGTGCGGAAACGTTGGTCATCGACTTCCCAATGGTTATCACAGAAGAAAAAAAAAATCCAAAAAGAAATCTAGAGGTGCCCACCTGGGCCATAAGTCAATGGGAAAAATCGGTAATTCCGTAAAAAAAAATAATTTTTGACTAGTTTAAAATATAGTTTTTTTTACATTATCTCATTTGGTACTCTCAGAAACCACTAAAAGAAGTCAGAATTAATTAAACAAAACAAAAAATACTTTGTCCCTAAACTTAATTTTCATTTACGGCGTAAAACCGGCAAACAATACTTAATTTTCTCCCTAATTTGGTGCCCGATAATTCGTATCGTTTTTTGAATGAACCAAAAATTATTTCTGATTTTGGCTTCATTTAATGGTGTCAGAGAGCACAAAATGAGATAATGCAAAAATCTGTATTTTAAACTAGTCAAAAATCATTTTTTTTTTCAGAAATAGCGATTCCATTTCTGAAAATAGCTTACAATGTTAAAATTTAGGTTCAGTGGGGGCCTCTAACAATTTTTTTTTTCCTTTTGAGGTAGTGATTAGGAAGTGAAAGACCAACTTTTCCGCAATATTAAAATTTCAAATTTAAAAAAAGGTTTTTTTTTTTTATATCCATCCTAATGAATAGCAGCTTAAAACGCGAAAACATCCACGGAAATCCAACTCACCTCTGATTAATATCCCGATAATACACAATGTCTGAAGCATTTTCAATAACTCCATGTTCTGAAGAAGGAAGGGCTAACGTGTTCGGCGTCGTTGTTTGGTAGATCAGTGCGACATTCTCCCGTTTCAAAAACAGAGCACCTACAAATTCAGGAATAACTTACGGTATGGATCTTTCAATTGTGTTTCCTTTTTGTTTCCGGGATACATGAATTGTGTATACATAACCCACTGATCTATAGTTGTACAATCGTAATTTACATGTACTGGTTTCCTCCACCATTGAAGGTTTCAACTGCGCGATATTGTATTCTTTTAGTTCAAGACAATCCAGCGCATGCGCGGCGACGAAGAAGAGCGACTAGGGCAGGAAGCATGCTTCTGAAATCATGTAGGGTTAACGCTCTCCAGTTGGTGTTCGGAAGTGATAGCCAGGTGAGGCAGCAACTCCCACACTGTCGTATCCCGTTTTTGTTGGATAGCCGTACACAGGAAGTGATGGAAAAATGACGTCAAGCAGGGAAGCTTTTCTCGCATTCTTAACGTTTTTGAATGAACCACTGCAGGTCATTCATCATTCATATATAAAAGAAGCCTATAGTGACAATTTGACACAATCTTCATCCGGGATATCTTTTGTTATGATTTTATTTCTGTGTCCAACTGGCCCAACCGTTGTGCGATCACGTTTAAAAACCCGTCAAGTACAAATGTTTAATAAATTCATGGGCAATGCTAGTCAGTGAGTTCAGCCTTGCATGACCGCTGTGTGTAAGCTGGCCAGCGATGATTAGCACAAAGCCTTCATGCAGAAGAGACAAAACCTATGCGGACGCTAACAGCTCACGTGGTCTTCACTAGCTAGCAGGTCACCAGTCCACGACTATTGTGTGCTCGGCCGGTGAGATAGGAATCGCGCTTATGTTAGGCTGGCCGCACACCAAATACGACATTTATCTCACGACGAAACGTTGCGAGTCAAAATGTCGCGAGATGTTGCATTTGGCGGAGAGACAGCATAAGGGTGGCCGCACACCAAAGTCGACAAAACGTCGTTGCAAGACAAAACGTCGCGAGAAGTCGCATATGGTGGAGACCCCGTCACACGAAACTAGGAGCTTCGCTTTGTTGTCGTGAAACGTCTCGCGACAACGCAACATCCGGTGTGTGGCACTCACTCACAAAACTACGTAAACTTGCGTCTCCCTTTCGAAAACACCAACTGAAATAACGTATACGAACTACGAACTATACATTAAATTTCATCCCTCAAAATTAAGCGTTGGGCTACCCCCCCCCCCCACCCCCGAGTGGAATGGGCCCACCGCAGGCTGGGTGGGGGCGGGGGGGGGGGCGGATGGTTGTTTTTTGCAGGAATACGTTACTTCCTGTAAAATGGTCCGCAGTGACTAAAGTTGAATACCGAATCTTTTCTTGGGCATTATTTAACACTAGAGGAAGCCCGTGCTATGCACGGGGCCGGTCATAAATTAAGTTTACGGACACATTTTCCGGGACATTTTCCTGGGACATTTTTCCGGCACTCTTCTCGACGACTTGTCAGATTGATCGACCACTCATGCCTGCCTCCTGTTTGCATGCAGGTATAATGGGAGAGCGCATTTGCAATATGCGGGTGCGAGGAAGGGAAAAGTGATTGTTCGGCCCGACGACTTGTCAGATTGAACCTTTATTGAGTTGATCGACCACTCATGCCTGCCTCCTGTTTTCATGCAGGTAGAGTGGGAGAGCGCATTTTCAACGCGGGCGCGTGGTGGGAAGAAGTGGTTTTCCTTTTAGCCTTCCTTTTAGCCAGCCACCAGGATTATTATATAGATTATTAATCTTCGCTATCGTCCAAATCCACGTTTTTCATTAAAAGGCATCAAAGACGTAGGCTACTACTCCCATGAAATGACATCAGAGAATGACAAACACGAAGAACCCACTGATCAGAAAGCACATTATGCAAATTGAAGAAGGACAACACATAACGAGAATGACATGATTAAACAAAAATTAAAAAAAACACCTCCGACGTGAACCTAAACCTAACCTAAGGAGTACGAAGTAATTTTTACGTGACGAAGTTTCCGTGATGTGCCAAGATAATAGACATCAGTCCACTTACTTTAAAAAAAAAAACACGTTTCTCCTATACGATTTAAAAAAAAAAAGTCTCCCTCTAGACACATATCCCCGCTCACCCTCATCTCGCTCGAATGGTATCGGCCGCAAATCTGACTGCAGCAAAACAAAGTTACGCAAACCTGATGACACAAAGTTTGCATAAACAACACAGCTTATTTACCCTCCCAATTTAGTTTTTTCATTTTATTAGTTACAGATCGTACGATAAATTAGTTATAGAACCCGTGGCATACTGCATGGGATTTATGAGCCGATTGGCGACATCCGTCACACGGCCTATCCGCACAAACTACGTCGCGATGACGTAGTTCTCGTGGATTGGCCATGCTCGGGATATCGCCCATCGGGTGATAAATTCCATACAGTTAGCAAGGGGTACTCTAACTATTACTTACCGCATTAATTTAGTAGAAACGGGAAACTAATCGTAAATAAATAACGGTTGACTAGCAAATAACGTTCGGCGAGCGAGAAGGTCTCGTTGACTAAACGCGACCTTGCGCATATTTCTTACCCGCTTGGAGACTTGTTAACACTGTCGTATACCACGGCTGTGACGTCATGCTAACTTAACGCCATGCTAAACTTTAGTAGGTTAAATCCCGCTAACCGTGACCGGAAGTATGCGTCATCGCAAAAAGTGTGGGTTATCAAGTTACCCTGCACTTATGCCGATAACCTACACTTTTGACACTTCTGGATCACGCGACCGGGAATGCACGACGAACACCCAAATAAAGCGTCCGAAATCGTAACGCAGTAAAAACGTACAAAAAGAATTCCTTAACTTGCCGGGGATGTCCCGAATGAAATCTGCTAACTCTAACCTGTCTGGCCCATAACTAAGTTTGCTCAAACCGTCTAATTCTCCCCCACCCCCACCTCCACAAACTAAAATGGAATGACCTTTATTCATACCGATACACCCATTAGTCCATTAGTCTATTCCCGTAATTTTGAAACAATTCTCAAACTACAAACGCACAAAATGAATTACTTACCTTTCCTGAAAGTCATTTTATTCCGGCTGCCTCAAATGTCGACCTTTATTCACCCGGGCGGATTCGAAAACACGAGGAGCCTCCTTCCAACGTAAACTCTTCCCAACGACGCGTCTGTCTAACGCCCGCCCCCCTCCCCTCCCTCCACAAACGAACCAAAGGACTCGTCCGTCTATCGCCCACTTCCCCTTCCAAAACTAAAATGGGATGACTTTCATTCCGCATTTCTTGAAGCAATTTTCAGAAAACACAAACACGTCTAGACATATTTGCATAGTCTCGCCGGGGAAATCACTATTACTTACTAAGTGGTATGAACCAATTAAATTCATCCCACACCCCGAACGTCTTCAGCAAATCCCCTTTTCCTTTGCAAACACTCGTCTCCACAGCAGTGACCTCAATCTCACGTACCAGATTTTGCATCATCTCCTTGATATTAACACTGATGCCGATTTCTTTTGTCACTTGCCTCAAACTCCGGGAGTCATCCCCTCAAAATCCGGGGAATGTTTCCTCCGGCAAGGTTCGTGATCGATTATTCTGGGAGCAGGTCGTCAAACCCTGGAACACTATTCCAGCCTCCGTGCTGTCCGCTCCATCTTTGAAGTTCTTAAAATCATAGGAGATCGGTAATATTTCCCACGTCTTAGAATGGGGGAAGGACGCAGAAAGCTAATAATAATAATAATAATTTATTGCATGTAAGGCAAATGGTCTGAGAGGGATGATAGTGTTACCGACCGCTTAAATTCAGCAAGTAAAAATACAAACTCGCCAGCTCTCAGGCCAGAGTCAATACATAAACCAGGAAAAAGCCAAGATAAAGAAAAAAATGTGTTTTCTCCTTTACCTTTTTTCTTTTTTTTCCTTCTTAAACCCACCTCAGATACTTGTTCATGTGCACACCTCTAAATTTGTTTTGAAAGTTAGGAAGGGTTGGGGAGAGGGGGACGTAACCACCCCTTTAGGGCGCCAAACCTTAACCAGATGATTGGAGAAAAAAATTTACAACAATCGCGCGTGAAAGGGAAAACAACCAATTTAAAAGGGTCTCCTCTCGTTCTCCCATCATGTTTAAGGGTGAAAAATCTGCTGGACTCCACATTGCAGAGGCCATGTAGCAGAGAAATACATAGGTGAAAGCCAAGTCGCATTTAAGCAATGTGCAAGTCAAGCGAGTCAGCGTTTATAATTTTTAAACGCTCGCAGTAAGTCATGCTCTACGCAGGCAAACACTTAGTAAAGCGTCGCTGCGCCGACTTGACATGATCAACGTCCTTAAACAAATGTGGTGACCAAACAGGGCTTGCATATTCTAGAATTGTCACACAAACTCGCAAGAGGCCCAAAAAATATTTTACTGTTCCCAGAGATAAATGCCCGTCTGATCGTACAGATTTTTGTCTTGCAACTTTGACAATATTATCGCAGTGGTGCCGTCTTCTTTTCTATTCTTTCTGCTGGGGAGGGAGGGGGGTGTATAAGGTGACATACGAAGTGGTAGGTATCGGGCCTTCATTTGTCAAAATGCTGATCCCCTTCTGTTCATAATTAATTAACTTTGGTATTACAGACCAATCCTCAAATGGGAGGCACGATAATAATAACAAATGATAAAACAGACAAATACATGCACATAATGGTTTTATTCGAAAACGTTACAGTATCTACACAGCTTTTGAAGCAGATACCTTTACACTCTTCTTGTAAACAAAGCCTATACTGACGTCGCATCGCAACGTGAGGCCATTTCCTTGGAAATGATATGTCTCAAGCTTTAATACCAAATTTTTGGTGATTGTGTAGGCATTGTATTCTTCTTCGACAAATATTTTCGCTGGCCACTAATAACAGAAACGAGGAATTAGCAAGTTCTCTTGGATTGTCAACTATGACGCCGAGCAAGTCACAATTTAAACAAACAAAGTGGCGAGTAAAGTAATTTAATTATATAGAGTAGAAAACGTTTCTGTATCTAAAATCAAATTTCAGTCTAAAACATTGGTCCTAATTTTTAAAATGCAGTATCACCTGTCATTCATGTATGTACAGTACTTGCATGTATGCATCTTGGCAAAGTCCCTGCCAGGACTGCCGGCCAGGGTAGCGTGAGAGGCTACCATGCTCCTTCAGCGGCTATGGGAACTATTCTGGCCAATTCTAGACAATCTTTCGGCCCCTACGATGATCGGAGGTTTCCCGGATCGAATCCCCGGGTTGGCACCTCCCTTTACCAAATATTTCTTCTTCTCTAAAAGTCTGGTAATGTTCAAAATTGAGCCGGTTCAGCCATACAAGCATTAAATTGCTTCGGCTGACTTAGGGTCAAATTAAATTTTCATTTAAAAAAAATAACTTACACCTTATGTTGCTCACTACTCATTGTATTGTTTCGTCTTCCTGCAGGTGATCAACGGGAAAATTGCTGTCGAAAATTAAATTCTTGTAAATAAAATAATAATGAATACATTTGTGACGACATGTGTGGCAAGGTAGTTGGAAGGGGAGAGTGTTCCACTACCACCAGTCCTAAAACTAAAAGTCTGATCAGTCACCAGGTGATGCCTGCAACTGTCCAACCCACCCCGGCAGCTTCAAGTAACGTTCAAACGAGAGCCCACACAAAGCGTGCTTGAAGGCTGCAGTGGAATTTGCCGAGACTGCCCTCTCCGGAAGGGAGTTCCAGGCTGGGATAACCCGAGCAGAGAAAAAGTTTTTCTTCTCCTACGGTCACGATTTACCCTTGAAGCCACCAGTTTCAGAGAGTGACCACGGGTGGAGTGTGTTCGTCGTGGAGAATTTTGAAAACCAAAATGAGATCCGATCTCAAACGGCGAAGCTCAACAGATTCAACACCCGCTTTCTGCAAGCGTGCACAACAGCGCAGCTCTCGCAAACCTGGCAAGCTCGTTGTGAAACGTCATTGCACAGACTCAACAAGGTCAATGTCCTTCAGGAGGTATGGAGACCACACGGAGCTTGCATATTCCAACAATGGCCGGACAAAGACTTTAAAAGCCCAGATTTTAGTTATGATATTTCCCGATCGAAAACAACGGTTCACAATCGCAAGTCATTTAAACGCTGCCGTGGACACATTTCTGCAATGCAGAGACGATTTTAAATCAGGTGTCAACCAAATCCCTAGGTCCCGTACTTCTGATACATCTGGAATGCGGTTATTGTCGGTGAAATAGGAGGATGGGTTTATTTGACGGCCAATGTGGAATGACAGACATTTTTAAATGGAAATCGGCAATTGCCATAAATTAGCCCAATGACTGACATTGTCAATCATGAAAGCAAGTGTTTCAGTGTTGTCTGCATTGAAGACCTCAGTGCTCAGCCTGTCTTGTTATGATTGAATTTGTGATTTCCTCTCTGTTAGAAACGAAAGATTTTTCGTATTAAACCTCCACAACCGCGTAACTGACTGAAGATTCTCATTTTCGCGTATCCACGCAAAAATGGATTTTGTTATATTTGCGTTAAGTTTTAAGTAAAGGTAACAAAATCGTCTCGTGCAGCAAAATCAAGAAAACGGAATGTGTCTGCAACATTTTCGTACGCACTTTTAACGTTGATAATCGGAATCTCGGGAAGTTCAACTCGGAAGCACGTAACAGTTATACTACACATTTTTGTTTGTACTACTATGTCTTTTTGTACAGGCTACTTAAAAGTGCTTGCTTCCGAGTTGGCATTCCCGCACGATTCCCTTTTGAACCCTTGAACACCTTGAACCCTTTAAACCTGAAGTGTGGCATCATGGTTGCACTGAACGGAAGTTGAAGTTTTTTTTCACATTTTTTAAACGGTTTGTTTTACTTTTTTTCTGTTTCAGGAAATTAAGTTTTATATCCCAAAAAAGTGACAAGTTTTAAAATAAAAAATCAACAGGTCATGAGGTTATTGAGGGACACCTTGTATACAGAATTAAATTTCGTTGAAAATTAAGTTTACGTGTGATATTTTCACATCACAAAATCTCACAAGTTATGCATTATCCTCTTTTAATTTATTACGGAGTGCCATCCTGGTGTCTCCATCGGCTAGTTTCAATCTTACTCTTGCTCGGTAAAAGAATATATATTTAAATAACCTTAGTGCTGTGCAGGGATCTTCTACTATTAGGTTGGTCCACTCACTGCAACAGGTTTGTGCTGTAGCGGAGCTATTTCCGGTCGAAGAACGTAAACGGGGTCTGGAAGTGACTGGAAGTGAAATTACCCTCCCTCTCCGCGTAACCGGGTGTGACGTCATTACCCGTGCTGGGTGTGTAAATTCTAGCCTTCGTATTTTTGGTTGCAGGGTTCTGATGTTACATGTTTAGCCGCAGCGAGCGCGGCAAAGTGAGCGAGGCACATATAATTTCCTTGGAATCCAGACTGTCCGTGTAAAAAAAGTTATATGCAGACGGGGTCTATTACGAACTGTGTGCATATTGCTGTTGATATTGCTGCCTCTGCTGATGTCACAATGCAGCTTAAGGCGTTTCTGACAGCTTACGCACATGCGCACAAGTCAAACCGGAAAGAATTCAGAGTGCGCGCTTCCAGTGGCGTCAGGGTGGTCCACAAAAAACTGACGACCAAACATTTTCTAAGTCCAACTTTTCTAGTTAGCACCCCTCAGAACCAGGAGAGGACAGAAATCAAACCTAATGTCACGGGAAGATTTCTATCCTTTCCTGGTTTTGAGGGGTGCTAACTAGAAAAGTTGAAACTAGAAAATGTTGGGTCGCCAGTTTTTTGTGGACCACCATCGTTTCACCACCTACCATCGTCTACCACCGTACCACTCGACCTTGGGAGTACGGTTTGATAATACTTGTTAGCGACAAACGGGGGAGTCTAATGGGATAGGGGATCTCCCACTGCATGAAGACGACCATTTGTGATTCACCGGGCGATAAGGACATACCATGCTCTTTCAACCCAGCTTCTACCAACGAAACAACCAGGTGAGGAGCCTAGATGATGGTTTCGACTCTTTCTCCCACAAACCGTATTACAACATCATCCGCAAAAGCTACATTTCCTAATGGCGCAACTAGACCTAACAGAATGTTCAGGAGTACTACGAAGGGTAAAGAGCTAAGGCAAGCCTCTCCTGGTGGACATCAACCCCGAACTGTTGTGACGTACACACGACCTCTAAAGGGTTCCTCAAGAGACGAATTAAGTTTACTCCTAAGAACATGTCAAAGTCCCCTAAAGACCCACTCTAGGACCCCTACCGCTTGAAGGTCAAAAAACCCTGCAGCTACGATGTAGTCCCTGGCCCAAGCTTTCCCGGACTCCAGAAGAATTTAATTAGGACCAAGAATGCAGACATAAAGCAATACTGCCGAATACTGTCTTCTAACATTTACATCGCGGTACTTATCAAACATGGTACAATCCTAACACAGACCATAAATCCTGTTGTCTGTTAGCACTTGAAATATTACCTTTACTACAGGAAAAGGTTTGAAAAATGCATTAATTCGGCCAGGGTTGAAACTTCCAGGATAACTTTATTTTGACACCAGATTCAAGAATCAAAAGAGTTCCTAGTGATTCTGGGGGTGTACCAGTGTTTTTCAGAGGATTGTATAGTTTTTAAGGGTTTAAATGGAGAAAAAAAATTGGTAAAAATCAGAATTGCTCAAAAGATTTGTAGCAGGTATTGCTAGATCTCAGCACTCGAACACCGTGTAATATCCTACACTACCGAGTCGATGAAATGAAGCACAAGACCTAATTTTACCCTTAAAGGGAAAGTGGCACCTTGCCTACTAAATATAAAATTCAGTCATACACACTGAAAGACAAAGCCCATAAAATTACTTACATGAAAGATGAAGATGTATGTTTTACAACAAGGGTAATTACAAAAAAATATTTTAATTAGGAGCTAAACTATGGCAGTTTACCTACATTGTAGTGCTGTGATTTTTGCGTCATTTTACGACAATTTCCATCTTTAAATTGCTACAGTACCCGTTCTAATTCTGATAGATGGATGCAATTAGGCTTGAAAGGTTAAGATGTATATTTCCGTTACGGGAATTATAATGATATTAATTTAATTAGGAACTAACCTACGGCTGTTTATGTACATTCAGTGTTGTGATTTTCATTTCATTTTACCACAAGTTCCATCTTTAAACTGCAGCAGTTTCCATTAAAATGCTGGTAAATGGATGTTGTTAGACTTGGATGAAAGATTAATTAAGATGTATATTTTCCAAGCGGGGTAATTAAAACGATTTATTT
>JAHWFP010061252.1:0-15510 GCA_023313725.1 Lithobius niger
GTCGCTCACATGTCTGCCTGGAATTTGTTGCTAAAATGGATATTTTCAACTGTCACTCGTTTAACGAAGTAAGGATTAAGGCCTAAGATGTCAGATAATCATAGGATGACATGGAAATTTGACAGCAACAAAGAAATAATTATTGGTAATGGATTTCTCGCACCTGTCTATCAGCGTTCGTCCCGGACATAGTGAAAACCCGGCTCAGAAAAGAACGGAACGTAAGAAATTTTGGTAGTAGCTGTGAGTTTTCCACAAAACGGTAAGAAGAAAGCATTATATTTTAATAGCAACGATTATTGTTGGGCAAATGTGAAGTAAAGCTAAACACGAACATTGATATGTGTATACAAAAAGGGTTTGCAGTCTTTAAAAATTCAAAACGAACTTAGCATTCAGAAGTGTATAAAGATGAATTGACAAGAGTGTTACTCATTGGTAAACTGCTGTTAATGTATGAAACGCCAGCACAAGAAACTAGTTAAAATGTTTTGCATTTCCAATAATGAAAAGTAAAAAGCCGACCTCTGAAGATAAATTAACTTTAGTGAATTGCTAGTGCAATTTCGTTTTGAACTCTCAGCAAAACATTAAGAAAACTTTAGTTTGACTCCCATGCAAGTTAGTGGAAAGTGTGTTGTCAAGTAAATGAAGAAGCAAACAGCATTTGAAAAATTTTTCACGTTATGAAAAATAAATTTAGTATCTCTGTGATTTGGATTATAGGCCTACTTAGTTTCATAATGACGGATTCTAGTCAAGTTTCACCCACTTCCCGTGCAGTTAACAGCATTATAGACATTGAAGGTGATGTTGCTAACACAAATGACTTTCAAAATCAAACACTTGGTGATCAAGTTAATCCTCAACTAGGCCTACAAAATAATCAGCCTTTATATTTTAATACTGGTAATCAAAATTTCCCACCACAAATGGAGAATGTGTTGATAACGGAAGAAACAATTGATAGAATTGCAACTATTTCAGCTGGAAAATCATTGGCAAGAATGAAAGGCTTAATGGAAGAAGTTTTGTCAAAATTGTTAGATGAAAGGTTGCCATCCATTGTACAGCAAAGGGGTTCACAGACAACTAGGCCTGTTAGAAGTGCTGCAAATACTAACTTTTTAGGTGAAAGTAATGTGTGTAATTCTGCAAATTATCCAAATTCTTGGGAATCTTTGGATACAGGTAACGCAACTCGTCAAAATTTATTTAGTCAGCCACCGCAAACGCAATTTGATTTAGGTGCTCATCAAACTGGTGCTTATTCTCAAACACCACAAACTAGGCTAGGCCTACATGAGAATCTTGGTGCCAGAAATAAAGACAGACAACGTGTTGCAGAACATTCACAATTACATGATTACAATCTTCGTTATCGTGACAACACTAGTGACAACAACCCTGTACATGATTCAGGTGTGGACTATTTATTGGCGCAATCAGTGTCAAGAACTGAAAAGAAGTTGGACTATTTTGCTAGTGCTATTTCAACATGGCATCTTAAACCAGTAGAACTTAACCAAAATATTAAAGTTGGTGATTGGATATCCTGTATGGAGGGGTACATGGCTGATAAACAGGAAGGAGAAATTTTGCATAGGACTATGATCTCACAACTGAAGGATAAATATCTGATTTGGTGGAAGGCATTGCCACAAAAACCAAACTCGTGGTCTGAAATTAAAACTAAATTGAAAGCAACTTTCAAGATGCCAAAGTTGGACCATGAGAGGCTAGCACTTATAGGTAATATGAGGCAAAATTATTCTGAACCATCATCAGAATTTGTTGATCGAATAACCCTCGAATTTAACAAATTAGAGATTAAAGTTGATGAACGACAGCAAATTGATGCAATAAAGGAAAAAATGCTCAAAGACCAAAGAAACCATTTGTCAAACAAACCCATTTCTTCAATTGAGCAACTCATGCATGAAGTGAATGTTATGCCTAGGTACCTAAGATTTCCTGAAGTAACTCAGAGGACAGCATCCAATTATCAACAAAACAAATCAAACAGCCAACAAAATACAGTGAATGCTAGTAAACAAAATCCAGTGCTACAAAATAAATCTTCTCCAGCTTCAAATCAAGCTGCAAAAAGTCAGGAAACGAAATCGGCGCCAGCTTCAAATGATAAACTTGCTGCTTCTGAGGAATTGAATCCCAATGCAGCATCTTTTCAAACCAGAACTTCGCAGAACAGGGAGCAACTTCAAAATAGACGTAGACCTAGGAATTTCAATTGCTACAATTGTAATGAAGAGGGACATTTTTCAAGAAACTGTCCACATCCCAAGCAAAACAAACCAAGATTTATGATGCTTGGAGAGAATTTAGAACTGCTAACTATTCCTGTGCATTGTAAAATAAATTTTTTTGCCGAGCTTGACTCGGGGTCCTTGCATAATAACATTAAAAGATCATGGCAGCAATTCATAGCACCACAAGCTTTGATACAGGAGTATGATGGTCCACCGGTACAGTTAGGAGATGGCAAGGAGATTTTTCCTATAGGATTGATTAAAATTAAATTACTTGTTCATGGTGTACATAAGTGGGTCAACTTTCGAATTTTTGAAGAACTGGCATCAGACTGCATTTTAGGTAGAGAATTTCTCAAACAATTCCAAATTGTTGTAGATCATGCAAATGATAGGGGTTACTTTTCTCACGATCCCAGTTTTGTGTTTCCACTTTCATATCGAAGTACAAAAAGCATAGCTCCGGAAAACAATCCAATGTGGCGTATTGCTGAACATGATACAACCAGACAGTTCAATCAACTTACTACAGAACAATTTTCAGAGCTACAGCAAGTTCTTAATGACCACAAAGATAGATTTATAAGCAAACCTGGAAAAATCAATGTACTGGAACACGAGATTAAGTTTAAAGACAAGCCTCAACCGAAAGCCCAGCAACATTATCAAACGTCGTTGAAGACGAAACGTGAAACAGAAGTTATCATTGACAAGCTCCTTGAAGATGAACTAATTGAGCCTGCGAATAGTGAATGGGGTTCACCCTTCTTTTTAAAAACAAAGAAAAATGGCTCAAAGCGTCCCGTACTAGACTATAGGTGGTTAAACTCGCAGATCAAGGATGACAAATTTCCTATTCCAACTGTGGATGAAGTTTTCCAGTTCCTTTCAGGCAAAAAATTTGTCTCTATCCTTGATGGCAACTCCGGCTTCCATCAAATTCCTCTACACAGAGATTCGATGGATTGTACCACTTTTGTTACACATATGGGTTCCTTTAAATGGCGTGTTTTACCTTTTGGATTAAAAAACAGTACTGCAGAATTCTCGAGAGCTATGAGAAAGATTCTAGGAGACCTCATAGGTAGAACTTGTATCGTATATATTGATGACATCATAATAGCTTCATGTACATGGCAAGAACACGTGGAAGCCATTAAGAAGATACTTGGAAGATTCAGAGAACACAACTTCACTTTAAAGAAAGAAAAATGCAACTATTGTTTGCCTGAGATGACCATTTTGGGACATAAATTCAGTGCTGATGGAGTTTCAATGAGTGACACTCAAGCTGCTGCAATTAGAAATTTTCCTTTGCCAAATACGAGAAAGAAGTTAATGAGATTTCTGGGTATGACCAATTTCTTACGAAGATTTATAGTGGATTATGCAGACATAGCTAAGGAACTGTATGATTTAACTTCTTCAAAGAAGATTTTCAAGTGGGAAAAACATCATACCAAGGCTTTTGAAACACTAAAACAGAAATTGCTCACTTCTGACATGCTTCAGTTACCAGATTTCTCATATCCTTTTGTAATAGAAACGGATGCTTCGCAGATTGGAATCGCCGGGATACTTTCGCAAAGAATTGGTGAAGAAACAAGAATCATAGAATTCTACAACAGGTCTTTGAAGCCTAGAGAGATTAACTGGACAGCTTTTGAAAAAGAAGCATTGGCTGTTATTGAATGTATTCATAAATGGAGAGCTTATATTGAAGGTACTCATTTTGTAATAATAACAGACAATGAAGCTTTAAAATGGGTGCTAAGCAACAAGAAAACTGCAGGCAAAACTGCCAGATGGGCCATAAAGCTGCAGTCTTATAACTACACAGTGATTCATCGCAAAGGTAAAGACAATTTATTGGCTGATGTTTTATCTAGAGAAGTACAGCAACTTCATTACCTTCGAGATAACACTATCATTGATCTCAAGGATAAAGAAATGTTACTAAGTGAGCAGGATAATGACAAGAAGATACTTAGAATAAAGTCTGTGTTTCAGGATCCAGTGAACTCGCATAGGATGGAGACAGCTAAGTTCATTAAAATGTGTCATGAAAAGTTCATTATACATGAACAGTTGCTTTACTACAAGGATCCAGTTGCTCCAAGAAGACAACGAGAAGAAGATGCTTGGAGAATTTATGTTCCGGAACAGCTGAGGCTAACTTTTTTGTCTCTGAATCATGATCATCCATATGCAGGGCATCTCGGGATTACAAAAACCTTGTATAGGCTAAGGAATATTGCATATTGGCCAGGTCTTTTCAGCCAGGTTAAAGACTATGTGAGATCTTGTCCACAATGTCAAATGAACAAGCATTCGCAAAGGAAACTTGCGGGCTTAATGCAACCAGTTGTTCCTGGCTACCCAATGCACATCTTAGGAATCGATTTCATTGGACCATTGCCTGAATCGACAAACAAACAAAAGTACATTTTGACCATCTTAGATTATTTTACTAAGTTTGTTTGGTTCATTCCAACAAAATTTTGTAAAGCCAAGACCGCAGCAATAATGTTATGGAAACATGTGTTAATGGAGCATGGCTCAGCAAGATATATCATTTCCGACAATGGTAGTGCTTTCGTGGCTAAAATGTTTGAAGAACTGTTACATTTCTCTGGAATCCATCATAGGCGAATAACGGCCTATCACCCACAATCTAATGCTTCGGAGAGGGCCAACAGGACAATAAAAGCTTGTTTAAGATCTTTCATTAGCCAGCATCAAGAAGACTGGGCAAACTTTCTTCCAGCCTTACAATATGCAATCAGAACTGTGGTCCATGACAGTACAGGAGAAACTCCATATTTTTTAATGCATGGAAGAGATCCTCAAACGTTTCTTAAAGCATTATGTCTTCCAGAAAATAGCAGTAATCAAACAATAGAAGAATTTCTGCAAGAAAAGAAACAGGTTTTGGATGAAGTGTGGGACATAGCAGCAGCTCATCTAAGTGAATCTGCAAGAAATTCAGCTATAGCCTACAACAAAAAGAGGCAACCTGTAACTTTTGAGACGAATGATCTCGTCAAGGTTAAAAGTCATGTCACATCTAACAAGGAAAAGGGAATAACTAAAAAATTAAGTAATGTGTATACAGGTCCTTACCGGGTCATTGTTAAAAAATCCCCTGTAAATTATGTGTTGGCTCCTATCAACGACAGAAGCAACAGCAAGACATTTAATGTGGAGCACATTTTCCCATACTATGATCCACTCACCATGGACCGTAGAGGTCAGCCAGAAGACTGGGAACCGATTCTGAAGAGAAATGACCAATATGTACAAATGACACCATCCGTTCAAGATGGGTCTTCAATAGAGGCAAGCGATCATGAAGATGAGAATATCCTGGAAGAAGAAAGTCTGGATGAAGATATAGTAGAAGAAATGATTTCGGAACATGAAGAACAAGACGACGACATCATGGAAGAGGAAAATCTAGAAGGAGATACGGATGAAGACTACCTTCCAGAGGAAGATGCCGATTCAGATAATTCGAATATGAACGATGTTAATATGGAGCAACCATTAGTAAGGCCAAAAAGGACGATTAAGAAGCCTTCTAGGTATGAATTGTTTCGTATGGCTGAAGAAGAATCCTGTTGGAATCAACTTCCGACCTATGGTGTCACGAATGAAGACTGGTATGCAGGAAACTAATATTTGCATTACTTAACATCATTTATAAAAAAAAAAAAAAATTTTAAAACAACAAAGTCAATTCTGTGTTTCCACTATGTGAAGAACAGGCATTCTTGAGACGGCTGGTTCTCGTAGGGTTTTCTTCGATAGAACGTAAGACAAAAAACTTCGTCATGAAGTAGTAAGGATACGATGAAGATGAAGCCAACCTTGAAGTTTCTCTTGGAGGGAATGCAGTAGTAGACTTTTTGGAAGCTGTGAATTGCAGTGTGAAGAAAAAAAAAAAGGACAAGTGACATTGTGTTTTATTCATAACCATTTCTTGTGTGTATAACATGGTGCATAGCTGTTTGTTACGATCTTCTTTGGAAACCTGCTAATACATTTTTTGATCCACTAATTAAGGGAGGGGGAGCAGTGTCACGGTGAGCGCTGCATTTCAGCACTCCCCGTTCCACCCATAACACCCCTAATGTGCTATGAGTAGAATCACCTTTTGTAATGCGCATGCGTGCGCGCGAGAGCTGGTAAACGGAAGTAAGCAGATTGAAATTGTAGTTGTGCAACTCGTTTTGTTACCCGCTGGTCGGGTTTGTGTAAGCTGTTTTATGAACTAAAGTCTAATGCTGTTAAACCTGAAATGTCTTTATTGGAAACCGCTACGTGATGTCCGGGGTCACACGGCATAGGTGACATGGCGACAAAGAATGTTTGGGCTACTGGCCAATGGCGAGTAAAGAAAAATATGAATCTACACTTATAATTTTTAATGATTAGGAAAATAATAAAAAAAAAAAAGGTATTGAAAACAAGCTCTGGCAGAACAACACTTTTAATAAAATCGAAGTTATGGCAACCATACTTTTTCTTTCCTTCTTGGCCTATTATCAAACACATTAATATAGGCTACATTTGTTCATTTCAAATGGCTTTCAGACAAGTTAAAGCTACACAACTTAATTAAACTGGAGTGCATTGTCTGTGTAGAAAGTGCAGTCATATTCTAGTTTTAATTACTGTAGAAATAAAAGTTTGTTTTTTTAATTTATTGAAATGCCTTTGGAAATCAACTATTAAAAATACTTAAAACAGTGCTTTTTCTGCTAAAATTCCAGGTTATCCAAGAAACAAGCTCTGGCAATTGTTCCGAAGAGACATTCAAATTCTTAGAGCAATCATGTCGTCCAATTGACAAAGTTGAAACAGTCTTATTTGGAACAAACATTGAAGCCCTAGTGGAGAATTCCGAAAGCATTCATAATGTATGTTGGTTTTGCTCTTAATTTTTTAATACTAGTTTATTAAACGACTAAAATTTTGTACCTGTGGTGATGTTTGATTTGGTCGCATGTATCGTGTTTAAAATCTCAAGGAAATATTAATTGAAATAAATAATATATCCAGTAACAATAGCATTACAATCACAAGTACCACGTTAGGATAAAGCCAAAATACCAGACTTGTCAAATGCATCTGGTCTTAATGTTTTGCCAGTTTTCATTGTATCTTCTTCAGAGGTATCTTTTAATCAAGTTGTCTTTATCAGAGAATCTAGGTTTCTGCTATTCCGCGATTCTGCAATTTTTAGGAGGAAAAGTAAATTCGCAGTTTTTTGCAGAATGTTGCGTTTTTGGACAAGGTGGCTTCCTTGGCTAAAACAGTTCAGTTTGTTGGTTGTTCTCATTTCTTCCCACAACATGCATCACAAAACAAAATCCTTAACCAACATGTTTAAGCACAGTTTAAATTATTTGGTGCAGAAAAAGTGAAAAAAAACTACTGCAGCAAGAAAATTCACACAAAAAAGGTATCATGTACGCTGTAATTTTATTTAGCTGCAGCAGAAACCTAGATTCCCTGATCATTGGTTTCAATTTGTCTTTGCAGTAGCCTTGACGTGAGCTGGCAAAATATTAGGACAAATCGTGTGAATGTGAACATCATGAACAAACACTAAATTTTTCCAAAAGTAGAGCATGGGGCTACCCAACGAATACAGGAGGCTTCGGGTCGCAAATTAGAATTTCACAATCTTGCAGATTGCGTTTCTTGAACAAGATTGTAAAATGAACTCTCATAGTAGTTTTTCAAACTTTCGTAGTTTTAAAATTAGAATTTGCAACAGCTTGAGCAATATTGTGATGTAGAAAGCAGTTTACAAAAACCCAAGATTGTCTAATGAAGAAAACATGTGGTAGACTAAGTGATACTACCTTTGGTTTGTTGACAATCGGCCTGAAAATACAACTACTGACTCTTTGAAATTTTAAATCTTGATTATTTTTGGAATAGCCTTGGTTTCAAGATTTAGCACACAATATTCATGAATGAAACTAATTTCTTGCATTATATTGGGGAATAGAACTGGTTCTACACTGTCGCTGCACTATTCACTTGTTATCATTTCAAAATTTTTGTTCTCTTATTAACAGGGGTGAGATTCACCGATCATGAAAAAAGAGGAACATTTTTGAATTGGCCAATTGGGGGGGGGGGGGCATACCCAAGACAATTTGATAAATTAATGGCTAAACCGACTTAATTCAAAATAAATTATTAATAGTTATTTTTTTCCACTTTGGCTGCCTCACTTCTAATCTGTAGTATTTTAAGTTAGGCTACATTAAAAAAAAAAGTAAAAATAATACACCAATGTCTCCATTAAATAAAACTGCATGCATGGCTCATTTTATTTTCCCTTGCAAAAATATTTCGTAAATTTTTTTTATCTTCTAGGAAAAAAACCAATATTATTGCCAAGTAGGCCTAACTGCCAAAATTTGTTACAGTACTTACAAATGGGTTCATTAACAGTCAGTTGTGTGTAAACTTGGCCAGCTTGGCCTTTCTCTGGGATTGCACATTTTTCAGTTTATCAAGTTGACGCTTCCTGTGGCCAATTCTGGCCATTTTCTCAGCAGCACTCATTACAAGTTTGGCTGCTTGTTTGTGTTCTGGCTTTTTATTTTTAATGTCGAGTTTCTGACGCTTGTATTCTACCGCTGCCTTTTTAGTTGCAAGGAATTAGACATATCGCTTGTGTGAACTTCTTAAATTTCGGCACATATTTACATCGACTGGATCATGCAAATGATCTGACCTGTGGAACAACTGTATGGATGTTATGCCGCGAGCTCGCAGACCGTACTTAACACTTTGAATCGATGAGTAAGTTTCTGTATTCATACTAGCAGATTTGGGATCAATTATGTCCCCCATAGTGTTGAATGCACCCTCTACCAAAGGACCACTGAAGCAACTCATCAGTGCACAAGCCATTTTGCACAATGCAGGATATGCATTACTGGCAATAATACTTGCCCACCATGCATCCAGGGCCACTGCTTCACCCATTTCATTTACAGCCGACGGAAGCTGCTTGTCCACTTGAAATTTTCGTACTTCAAGTTCATAAGTTTCCACATCCTTTGGCGAAAGTACATTTTTTGCTAAAGAAGGAAGGGTTTTTAAACACTTCATAGTTAGCGAATGTCCTCTTGCAGCAGGATCCAATGCTGACATGCATTTGAGCAACTCGTTGTTCAGAGGAAGTTTTTTTTGTAGATATGAGGCACAACTAACGTAGGCCAATTCTGCAGCTGTAAAAAATTCTGCAACAGTTTTGTCATCCTTCTTACATCCTTTAACAATAGCATTTGTTTTGGTGCCAATGAAAATGTCCTTGACCATTAACCTGATTTCTTTGTTGCTCATGTTTAACACTTCTGGTGAACATAGTTCCTTTGCACACATATTCTGTAAGTATTCAGGTTTAACAAAACATGTGAGAAAATTGGTGAACAACTTCAACTGTTCATCGTGTAGCTTGTGAACCATGGTACATTTCGACTGAAAGAGACAAACATATTCTTTCAGCATCGGTAGCACACCAATATAAAATGACAAGGCTAGAAGTGTTTTCTTTTTGTAAAAAAAGAAAAGTCGAATAAGGCATTCTTTCCTCTTTTTTCCATCTTCAGTCATTTTTTCTCCCAACTGTTTCTGGATTTCCCCGATTTTCTCTCTTGCTTCCAAACTGACCTCTTTCCTTATACACAGAAATTAGAAAAGAATGATAAATAGCTCTGTCTTTCTTTTCCAGATATGCGTAATAAAACACAGTAAAGGCATCCCAAAGCCTAAGTGTGGACATGGCAACATCATACACGAGAGCCATCGATGAGGAATGACTCGTTCAGGCATAGTGAATTTCACACCAATTAAAAAACACAATTCCCTAAGTGCATCTCTCAGATCAGTCGACCATTTGAAATCGTTGTGGAGGTTATTGAACAATCCTTCAATGCTTTCTTGAAATGGTTTGCAAAATTGTTTTGTTGCATTATGAACATGATGGCACACATCTCCATCCACATCTAACAAATGGGGAACCTTAGTTTTCCGCAGTTGGGTTTCTAAGCCATTTTTTTAAACCTCTCGTAACGTTGCACGAGTCCATCAAAACTGACATGAGGTTACTCCATGGTATTTTACACGTACTGAAAAGGTTATCAAGTTCGTTAAGCAGGGATTTTGTGTCTACACGTATAACACTTAAAGATGTTAAATGTTCTACAACTACTTTCTTCAGAAGGGGAGAATAGTAGCTCACTAATAAAGCAAGCACTCTATGCAAATTGTTGCTTGTGGCTTCATCAATGTTTAAGGGAAAAAAATTGTTTTGTAGCAGTGAAATTGTTGTTTCACGGAATGTCTGTCCTACCCCATACTGCATTTTGTACGACGCAGTAGTTCTGTCCAGGGCTAGGTGGTTTAAAGCTTTTGGATCTGCAGCTAATGCTTTGCTCATTTCAATCAGTACTGGAACCACAGTAAAAGGCAACGAATTTTCTTCAAGTTAGCTACACGATCGTTTATGGGAATTTTTTGCTTAACTAACGGCTCCACCACCACTGTGGGCTTTTCAACACACGTATCAACAGTTTTGAAAATCGGAAATAATCCTTGGTTCGGAACAGAATTTCTTGTGGTGTAAGACCCTAGAGAATAATTTGACTGCCGTAGCTTAATCTTCTCAATGTGTTTGGCCCTTTCAAGATGGTCTTCTAACGCCACACAACCACGTGAGCCATATTTTATAGTATCTTCGCATCAAATGCATATGGCTTTTCCAGGCTGATGTAATTTGCGAATGCACTCACCAATTTTGATTTGCGTTGGTTTGCTGTCCACAGAAACTGTTATCACTTTATCCATCCAGTTCCAGTTAAATTTGTTTTTTACACTGGCATCGATTTTCTTCACAATTGCCTGGTCTTTGCCTTCCACCGTGACAATCTTCTCCATTTACGCTTTGTGTTTGGATTAGGCCTAACGAAAACGTGGCTCGCGCAAGAACGAGTCCTGTTGTTTCTTTCTCGCGCCCCGCAGCGTCGCTTAAACACACGGAAAGCAGCACTCCTGGCGGCGGTTAGGCTAACTCCAGGACGAAAAGACGATGTCGCCGATCAAGGCCGAGGTCAAGTAGGAAACATAAAAGTGTCCCGGGCAAGTCAAAAACTTTACAGAATAATAAAGATAAAATAAAATAAACTACATTTAGATTAAGAAGTAAAGCTAAACGTAAAACATTTTGGCGAAATCCTGACTACTAGCAGCTTTCAGTAACTATCCCCCCCCCCCCCCCAACCTACCCTACAAAATTTCTCAACGGATTTGCGTTGATCGCGTGGGTCAATTATTTTGACCCCAAAAAGGTGGAATTCCACCTAACGGCGGAAAAATCTCACCCCTATATTAACTGCTCTGTTCGTTTCTTTAATACTGAAACAGTAAGCAGGAAAAATTTAATAGACCATTATCATTTTTCAGATGGAAGGGGAGTTAAAACAATATAAAGCAGTGGACCATGGAGACAGGAAACTTTTGCTTAAGTTTCTGGCTCCCAAAACCTTGCAACTAAAGGGCTGCCGAATCATGCTTTTAGTTAACCTATCTGACAACCTAGTCAACGGCACTCTTGGAATTATTAAAGATTTCGGAGCAGATGGACCTGTTGTACTTTTTCCAGATGTAAAGACCCGCATGGAAATGAAGAGGCACAATTTTTCAAGTGAGTAGAAAAATTTGTCACATCCAGATTGGGTTTCTTAAGTTCTTTTGACCAAGTAGAGCCATCATAACAGGGAGTCCAGGTTTTCGTAATTAGCATACACGCAGTTCTGATTTTTTTGCAGAAAATAAATAGTCACCTGATTTTTCCGCACAGATTTCTTAAGAGAAACCCACACGAACAATCTGTTTATAATGACAGAGTTTTGTAGGCACATAAGATTAATACGAACACCTCCAAAAGCATTAAAGCGCAGATTTGCATTTATTGTCACAGAAAATTTAAATTTATGCTGCAGAAACTTGGACTATCTGCAATAAATGATTCCTAATTTGCATTGCGAAAAATGTTTAGCTGTTGGGCTTCACGAGTTATCTTTTGTGATCGTCTTTTGATTCTTACAGCTGTGTTTCTTTTGTTTACAGTGTATGATCCATCGCAAAGGAAAAATCTAGCTGAAAGGTCTTGTTTCCCCTTTCGCTAGCGTATGGTCTCACTGTGCACTAATCGCAAGGATCAGCATGCCAGTTTCTTCTGATTGACTGCACCATGATTGCTAGACCAGGACAACTTGGAGTTGCTATAGGCCGAGTGACTTCGTGTAAAAATGTGGAGCCGGTAAATTTTTCTCGGTCGTGCGTCGTGCCACAACCCAAGAACATCAAATTGTTTTACGACAATATAAAAGACGATGATGATGTCTGTAGCGAATTATCATGCTGCCTGGTTGTAATTACACCACTGTTTCTTGACATAATAGATGGTCATCTGACGGCTGATGAAGTTTCACACTGTGACACACCAGCGGAAGACTGGGACTTAAGTGACAGTCAGCTTAATGAGCTCGACAGCTTGTCACACACATTGAAATGGAAACCATGTACAAGCTCCCAAATGATTTTTCTTTATTAAACTTTGTGTCAGCTGTACTATTCCAAAAGCCAAAGAATAGCTTCCAGGAGCAAGTTAACAATATTTTACTAAGCTTAAATACAGAAAAGCTTTCCAACTTCACTGCATGGCTTATTAGTAGTATCCAAAAAATACTGAACTACACTATTGCATTAAATCAAAATGACCTGACAGCCGCATATGCTGCTCTTCATGCTCACATCACCTCCCAAGAATTTAAACTGAGAGCTCATCAGCTGCTCGGGAAACTTGATTGTAGCAAATCAGAAAATCAAGCAATATACAGACTGTACGTAGAAGCCCGTAGACAAGAAGGGGAATTATTTGCTGGGTCCGTGGGTCTGAGTCTGGATTTTCCGGTTTTACGCAACGGAAGGAAACTGATATAAACTTCTGCCAACGAGATAAAATATTTTACGCGACATCTGGTTGAAATCTGGCATTCAGGTTACATTTGACTGGGAATCATGCCTTTTTATGGTTTTACTATTGCAGAAGAGCTAACAGCACAAAGATGGCAATAATTTGTAATGTTATTTCTATGAATGTTGGGACTGGGGGTCTTACATTGTTACATAATTTGTTAATGCCCCGAAAGTATTAGCTGGGCATGTGTGAATACTGGGCTTGGACCCAATTGTCATTGCATGCTGAAATTATCACAGAGTTGGAGTGCATGGCCTGACCAAACTAACACATATTCTACCGTTCGCTGAAAGGCAACAGTTAAAATTCAACGGGCTGAAAAGTTAAAATGGCTGTACTTACATTACCCAGACAAAGCCAGGTGGTTATGCTGTTTATAAAAGAATAATAATCTCTTGTTTGTGTATACAGAGTTACGTAAGTTCTTACCAACGTTGCCCAGCTGCTACGTGTTGCCAGGAAAGGTCGTGAGGCCATGTTTCACGAACTGTCTTTCGTGCTGGGAAGGAGTAGGGGGAAAAACGAACGCTGTCCATAACTGGATAGCACTTGCTGAGTCATAGTTCTGATTAGTTTTATAAAAATAAAAACCGCAATCTCAGAATTTTAAGCCAGTCACATAAAATACCTAACAAAAAGATTAAAGACTAAAAGTCCATTACGTGGTAGAATATTAAACCTTAGGTTCCTTAAATTGTATATGAAATCAGCACGAGTCTGGGATAAACCAAAATTGTATAGATTACCAGAAGCAGCATAAAGGACAGCCCGGATGGCTTGACAAAGTATTCATGGTAATATTCCTGCATGTTCCATCTCATTCTGGTTCACAACCCTAAGCGGCCGAATGTGAAGCAGCGTCATTATTAATACCATAAGCAAACGAGGTATCATCAGTAGTAGTGACAGTAGTGCCAATTTAGAAATAACTCGCGAGAGGTTTTTCTGCAATTCCGGGTAATGGAAGCCGCTGATGGGCGCATGCCAGCCATAAACCGGTTATCTCGGTAGGTTAAACAGGCTGTCGTCTTTAACCCAGTTTTGGTAAATCCAGCTCTGGTTATTTCCTGCCAACACCAATGTGACGAAATTGGATTAGCTTTATAAGAAGTCAACCAGTTTTCAAAACTTTCTCATTAGGTAAAGTTTTCAATAGTATGTGGCTAAATCAGTTTATTTATTTTTCTCTTTTCAGGAAGACAGAGTGCATTTTAATGGTAATCTTGCAATCTTGCAACCCTAGTACTGAAACATTCTTTTTTTTTATTACAGCCCTTGAAAAAAAGAATGACATAATTAAAACGTCATTCCACAAAAAGAGTAACAAGTGGGATGCTTCTTGCGACGTTATCAAACAACTGCAATGTAGGGAATTTCTAGAGAAGCATAAAAGACAGCCCCGACCATACAAGAAGAAAAATGTAGAGTACTGGAATACGGAGATTAAAGAAGACCAAAGAAAAAGACCACGCACTAGTACAACTGTTGGGCTGGTACCACCTCCTCAGCCGGCTGAGTTGCAAGTGCAGACACTGTCTGTGCCAGAACTAAAACAAGAGCTGAAAAAATGCAATGTGGTAACTAAGGAGAGGAAAAAAGGAAACATTTTTCAACAGCATTTGATCCGTGAAGTTCGAGCTTCTCAGTTTTAGGTTCTCAGATTTTGCTAAATCCCTGTGATTTCACGAAAGCCTATATTTTGCACACATCAATATGGTTGTCGCCATATTTATAATCTGAACCACTAATTTTCCACAAACCACTCGTAAACTATGTTAAACTGTCTGCTTGGCTTCGTCAGGCCTCTTACGCTGGAATTTGAAAGCTTGGATTGAGTAAATTTGTTGGCGTTAGGGTGAATCCGTCAGAAGTTGCCATAAATGTCACTAAGGCAGGCTTTCACAAACGATCTCACACATCCAAGAGTTAAGGGGAGTATGTTTCTCAGACAATTCTGAAGAATGCATGACGTGCGTTACTTTGAAGACAGAAGACATTATCATGAAGGAAAAACGCACAAATTTCAAAATCGGGATATTCACAAGACAAAATGCGCTAATTATCGACCTCAACACTACGGTTTGCGAGTGCGCCTACGGTGTGTATGGCGGGCAGGTTTAAAACCCGTCGCAAGCACTAGTCCGAAAGAGGTGAAGGGACATCCAGACA
>JAHWFP010061253.1:0-21334 GCA_023313725.1 Lithobius niger
GCCCGTGTCAATCTGGCTTAGCGGTAGGACCTTGGCCTTTGATTTCAGAGGTCGTGGGTTCGATTCCCCGCTCAGGCAGTCTGACATATAAGTCCAAAAGGCAACGTAAATAGGTTTGCATCCGTATTTCGTTGTCCAGTTAGAGCACTTCGCTTCTACCTCTCCAGAACAACTAACAAAGGCATTCGCAAAGGCAGAACTCAAACTTTTTCTCTCTTTCGAGAGGAACTTCGGGGAAACCTCCGCAGCCACAATAGCAAAATAGATCTGAGACACCATTCAAGCCGCCTATTACGACTCCAACACATGTCAAGCAGACGAAAACGTCAGGATCACAGCGCATGAGTTAAAAGCACTCTCCACCTCCTGGGCATTCCACAACTCCGTTCCAGTCCAATACATCCTCACGGCAGCCTCCTGGCGAAACGGCTCCGTCTTCACAAGCCACTACTTTCGAGAGATGGCGAAGCAAGCCGTTGGGCTACATCGTCTGGGCCCCATCGTAGCTGCCAGATGTTTAATCCAGCCCCCCTTAAGCACTATGAAAACTAAGACGGAAGCAAGATGTCACCTCTAAAACAACGGTTCTTTTCAGGGCCGCCAATTGAGCGAAAGAGACCAAATTCCTGTTCACCCATGTTTTCTGAATAAAGTGCGAAGTTGAAACAACTTTTTGGGGGAAACGGCCGGATTGTAACCGCAGGGTACCCGTCAGGCACCAAACTCTCACGAGGTCTCACTGCTAATGCAAAAATTAACAGGTTATGGATTTTCCAACAATAGAAAGTTAATTTTGCCCGGCCCTCAGCCAGGCCGGATAAAAAAAATTGTTTCTATTGTTAGGAAAATACATAACCATACCCACCCTGCCTCCCCTCTTGAATCACCGCCTAACAAAATGAGAGGTAAAAATGATGAGGACCGAATGCGCCGCGGCACTTTATACACGGAGGACCTGCGCAGAAGGAATGCGTGGTGGGTTGCTCAGCACCGAAAACCCTCCAGGGAAACAGCAACGTTCGGGAAACTTAAGCAAAAATTAACAGGCTATGTATTTTCCTAACAATAGAAACAATTTTTAGCCGGCCTGGCTGGGGGCTGGCAAAATTAACTTTTTATCTTGAGCAGACAATAAATGCAATAATTTAATTTGGGAGGTATTCTGGGATAAAAACTATGCAGCCACTAAATGAGTTCATAGGTGCCTGACGAGTAGTTCATTAATACGAAATTGTGCAAAAAAATGGATGGCACTGTGGAATGAATAGATGTTTTTTTTTTTATTTACCAGGTCGACCTTGGTCTATCTGATATTCGTTGCCACAGTGAATATAATGAGGAGTCTACCATTGCCACACACGAGACAAAGAATAAGAAGGTAATGACCAACGTCTAAATTTAAGAATACTTTGTAGAAAATTGGCTGTGAAACGATTGTTGTGTAAGGCTGAAATGGATTGTAATTTGTAATACATCTAATTAAGAGATAGCTTAAGGAGCGAAACTGCACGAACAGGAACCAGTTGGGAGTTCCAAGTTAACAGTAAATCGAGCATTTTATCACCCTATCATCGCAGGCCTGGTGAATTTTTACACTAAACTTTGTTAAACACTAACTCGGCTTCTTTTCCAAGACTGTCTCCCACCGAGGGCGCTCTGCATTCCACGGTGGTGTTGCCCGTTCCTCTTGCACTCATTCCTTCTGCTGCTTCACCGCATCCTGGTTTAGGGGACTCCGGCCGATCCCGGCCAGGGATAGTGCGTCCACCACTGCAGCCGCCTTCGTCCATTTTTCCTAAGCTTCTTCGTGAGTTCCCTCCTTGTGGGAATGTTCCGTCAGTTCAGACCTCATCAGCGTTTCGACGACCGATTCTACCCTCGCCTATTGCATCAACACCTCTAGGGGGATCGCCAAGCCCGCACCCACGGTTCTCTCCTCAGGCAGGTCTTTGGTTACCGATTCCCTTCCCAAGGTTTCAACAATGATACTGCATTCTGACGTCTAGCCCCATGGGATGTTGTTTTCCCCGGCTGCTCGGGCCGTTACCTCCAGTTCAGGTAGCCACTGACATGGTTCCTTCACCGTCACTGAACCTTTTCTGCCTAGAAAACCCGTCTTCTGGTTCTTCTGACGATGACCAAGTTTCGCCAGGATTTTTGCCTCTGTTTCCACGTTCTCCTCTGCACGTCTCTAAGACGCCTCTTCAGCTCATACCTGGGATCACTCACTCCGCTTTGTTGACCTATGGCTTCGAACTCTGATCCCTTGACCGGTCCCTCCAAGGCTGCCACCTTTTGTCTCCGGTTCCTTAGATGCTCGACAGAGGCCTCATTCCTTTACCATCCTAACCCCGTTTAGTACTTTGGCAGACCCCTTTTGCATTCTCTTACCACAACTTGCTGCTATCACAGAACGCCTCGTGATACAGCCAGAACGATGAAATGGTCTCATTCCTCTCGACGCTTCCGCAATTTCTCAGGACCGCAGAAGGGGATCGGCGAACTTTGGCCGTTGGATCGTTCACCTGTCCCGCTCCTGGCATTTTCATCCGCCTGCGCCTGTCCTGTGTCTTAGAACTAAACTTTCAGTGACTCATGTGGAATGTGTACAAGTACCTTGTATCCACTTAACGGATCGATCCTTAACACCCTCATCTGCCCTGTGTCTCGACGGTTCCTGCCAGCTGCTGACTTTGGCCTTTCTGCTCATCTTCGCACCTGATGTTCCGTCCTGTTCCTGTTCCTTTCCTGCCTCGGTCCGTTCCTTGCAGCCACCAACCCTGAGTTTCCATTCCCTATTTTATGGTTCCACCACCAGATATCACCTCCCTCTGATCGGCTTGTTTGTCTCGGATTCGCCAACTGGGACAAGGGAACATTATGATCCGCACATCTGTTGTCAACACCACTGACAATGCAATGGGATCGATCTCTTGTGCGATATTTGTGTTCCCATTTCTCCGGCTACGTGGAAAGAGATCCGCCGTCGTCAGGGCTGCTCCCGTCTTCATGCGGATCACTTAAAGCAACAGAAAGGGAAATCTGCTATGCCGTCAGCATCCTTTGTGCCAACATCATTGGACTTGTCCAAGTCTTCTTCTGCTCCTTCAACTCCTGCCCTTCTTCCCAAAGATGCCCTGCAGTTCCGGGACCTTCAGGTTTTCGGCCATCAAAGCAACCATCGATCCTCTAGAAGGTAGCGCCCTTGCGTGTAAGGGTATTCACATAAAAAATGTTCGGTTCCCTATGGCGCCTCCAAGACTCTCGTCCATCCCATCAGTTTTGATTCCCGTTCCGCGACCTCCTCCTGTTTGATCCCCACCCATACAAATTTTCTTCCACTGTCGTTTCTCCTCTCCGATCGGCGCCCTCTTCGATCCTCCTAGCAAACAACACCACCAACGTCGGTACCAGCCCCGTTCCCGTCTGCATCGACGATCCGCGCCGTTTTAACACAGGGGCTTCAACTGTCAGTACTGGATCTGGAAGACGTGGATATCAACATCCACTTCGCTCTTTCGATGACCGAACACTTCTCTTCCGAACTTACCTCACTACGAACAGAAAATGCTGCCCTCCGATCCTCTGTTGCTACATTAGAGAATCAGAACTTGACTGTTCAGTCAGAGGTGGTCTCTCTCCAACGATTTGGATGTGTTTTAATGCCGTTTTCGCGTATTGCGCATGAACTATCGTCTGCTGAAACATACATTGTCGTGGTTATCTCCGCTTCCATCGTCACCTCCACGTCGGGCCTACTGTGGGAAGCTGATGCTGCACATGTTGTGTAAATAGGGTGGCGAGGCATTTATGTAGCTTTGCGCATTAAAGGCCAGCCTATAGCTAGATATAAAAATAATAAGACACGTACATTTTGTCAACGTGCAGGTGCTATTTGTTATAGCACGTGTGACTGGTGATGTTCTTTTAGATTCCGTTTTTGCATCATCGGTCGTTCCCAATGTAAAAAGACGTCCGGGACGAATATTTCGGGAATGTAAGTAGAAATCCGAATCATGTGAGATTTAAACTGTTGTAATAACGTTTCCCTTGCTCCAGTTGGAACAGATGTCCTCTGGAAGCGTGTAACTCATAATTTGTAAGGACTGTCGATCAATGAGAAGTGTTAGTCAGTGCTTAATATCCACCGTTGTACATATCCTCCGATTTGTGGAAGGCCCCGTTGTAAATTTCCTCCGATTTGTGGAAGGCCCTGTTGCAAAAACCGTTGTGCATCCTATGCCGAAAGTAGGAAAAATAAAAACCTTCCTTGCCGTATCCGAACTCTCATTTTTTGCTATCATTCCTGCACTAGCGCGATCCACGGATTCATCCTCTGAGGGCAGATCGGCGCGATACGCGAGTCAGTGTTCCATAATTCCATAAATTCAGCTGGAAAATTCATCCTCTTAATTTTGCATTTCGTGTCTGATCCTCGCTCGTGGTTCCTCCTTAGGCCCCGACATCGCCGTGGTCCCACTGCATATGCACTCCTTAACGATGATCCGTCGACCACAGCCTTAACGATATTTCACTCCAAGATCTTCACCTGTATCATCTGCCGATCCCTCCGGGTTCGGTCTACTTCTCCCGGCTGATGATCTTCCTTCGGTTCTCTCGGGCTCTTCGATGCCTCCTGTTCCGCGGGAATAATCCGACCCTTCATCCACAGCAGCAACCCCCCCCCCCCCCTGGAATCTATGAGGCAGTTGGCGGCCCCCCGATCCAAGCTGCCAACCCCTCATCTTACTCAGTCAGGCAGTTCGATGGAGCTCCGTCTTTCGTTCCTGTCTTCGCCGGGATCATCCACCACTCGGACCATTCTACCAGCAGCCTGCCATGTTCACCATGCCGAAGACGGGTCAAGGGAGTTGGTTGCTCTGGGCTTCCGCCAACTACCATAGTGATCCCTTTTTTTTCCAACCCTTTCGATCGGTACAAATAACATGATGTGAGAGTGCAAAACAGCCGCCACTGGCCCGCAAGGCAGTCCGTTTCTATTCTTCATCATCGATCCAGGCTTAGGACCGTTCCCCCTCGCATGATTCATCTTATTTTCCCAAAATGTCCGTTTCCTAGCCCTTCCTTTTTACGACACAGTAATGTTACCGGCAAAGACAAGTAACAAACTCGAACAACTACCTTGCAACGGCACGGAACGTGCTACTACCTATCCATAATCAGCAGCCGTTCGTGGCCTGTGTTCCTTCCGGGCAACTGGTTCTTCTCTATATCTCCGTGCCGTGAGGACACGTTTCCCCGTTCCCGGACCATGACTTCTCGTGCCACGTCGTTCCTCGTGTGGAATGATGCGTCTGGCTCCTCTGGACAGCGTCACGATTGACCGCGACCCTTCGATCCACCTCGATCCCTCCTGTGCTATGCCACCGCCTGTTCGCCAGTCATAGAACTAACCTCACCTTCACCATTTTGCCGTTTGACGATCGTTCGTCGTCGTTACGCTCGTCCGTATCCGACCATGGAGATACGGACTGATTCCACCACACACCCTGTGCTGTGCCCTGTTCCTGGATACGACGAGCGTTTCTCGGCCTTCGACAACCTGTTGACAAGTGATCGTTGTTTTTGTGCATCTACAAGTCCGCTCTCCACGATCGCCCTTGCGGTCCCGGTCAACTGTTCGTCACCACCTCAGAGTTCCTGTCCTCGCCTCGCTTCCCGTCCTAAGTTAGGTTGGCATCCGTTCCTTGCTTGCATCTCTACCTTCCCCTACGTGTCGAACCGTTTGTTTCTACCCTGGTATCTGCGGTTCCTGTTGCTAGCCCATGGGACTGAGGATCCTGAGTCCAGGTGAGGGAAACATTCGTTGGTTCCACCCGGACTTAATCCTTGGGGCCCCCGGCTCGTAACGTGGGTACTCGGAACCTAACCCGCCTCCTTCGGTGAAATAAAAGAAATAAAGAAATAAAGAAATAAAAGGTAATAAAAACACTAAAATTCCAGGGCCACCTGGTTAATTTTAGTTTTTATTTGCCCTTACGAAAATATACATTACCTTTTACCCACCCAAGCCTCCCCACGGATGGACTAGGTTCATGTGGGTTGGAAGAAAGATGCTAGGGATCGCTGCGTTCTGCTTATACATATAGCTGATCCCAGTTTCTGTCACGCGCAGTGAGTTACGAGACCGACAAGGAAGCCAACATTCAAGCTAGGGTTAATAGAGCGCCATGGGGGAAAAACTGCTATAGAAATAAAAGTAATATATATTTTCGTAAGGGGAAACAAAAACTAAAATTAACCAGGTGGCCCTGGTATTTTAGTGTTTTTATTGCCGAGACGAAAATACACGTTACCTGATTTTTAGCAGTTCCTCCAATTTGAGCATTCAATCCCTTGAAAAAGTTGGCTTCCTGGCTGATCTCGTTATACTGCGCAGTGGCCTGGTAGACATCTTTCTCCAAGGAACAATTGTCTCGTGCGGTTATCATTGATCACTCAGTCTTCTAGTCCTGCGCCATTCTACGAGCTTGCTCCGCCGATCCTCACCCATCGATACCTGGGCTGTCGATCCACGGTGTCTTCTACCTCGCTGGTCCGCCACTACACGGCATGTACTACTACCAACGCTTCTGCGTTGGCTGCTTCATCTGACCCGGAGCCGGATTGTGTCTCAGCTTCCCAATCCGCACGGTTCGCTTTGCACTCCGATCCGCCTCCCGCGCTTGTCTCGGCGTGCTCAGCCTCATCGCTTCGGCCGAGCCCCAGGATGTATAGTCATTACGACTCGCCTTCCCAAGGCTCCACCATCCGTCGCCTTCCCTGGCCTCTTATCACATTTTCTTGAGTAAGGTAGGAGGGGGGTCTTTAAACCGAGGGATCCATCCGTTTCACTACGTCCACCTATCCTTCCCTCACCTCTGACTTCAGTTCCTCTTGGGACAACGGCTCGACCGTCTCCCTGTTTCTGCCCACCACGAGGATTGCCGCTCCCGGTCCCGTTTCCCACATTCTCCAGGCACTTTTGCCCTCCGGCTAACAGTCTGGTCGGCTGCTGCCTTTTCTCCGGCTCTTCATCTGCTGGTCTTTCTGCGATCCCTTCGTCATCCGCCACGGTCTTCATTGCTTCGAAGAAGCTCGTGGCAATTTCGATGTAGTCTCCACCCGTCTTGAGCCACTCCACTCTCCGGACTTCTTGGCCCTTACACCACCACCGTCTCCTGTATTGGTCTCTTGCCGTCGGCCCGTGTCATTTACAGGAATCACTCCGCTTAAGAAAATTCCTCTTCCAGCTGGTCCCTTGATCCGATCCTATTCAGCACCAGTTGTTTCAACTTCTTGAACCTCCTGCACTGTGATTCTATTGACGTCTTCTATGTCCTGTTGAACGTTTTCTTTTCACCCATGTGCCACTTCTTTCATTAAATACAAAAAAAAAAAAAAAAAAAAAAAACAGCACCAACAAACATCAAGTACACGTCCCACTTCGACGGCTTTCAATTTTATTACTTTGTGACCGAACTGCCACGGTTTTTACATTAAAACATGTTGCATTTGGGCTATTACGCTAAGACGACAAAGCCCAAAGTTTTAACGATCAACAGACCACTTCATATGCAGGTCCTTAAGACCGATCCGCCCCGTATACTGATCTTCACAATCCCTTATCTCTTTCACTTTTTCAGGTTTAGACGCTATGAGCCGCATTCGTCCGCTCTCCCCGTGTGGATTCCTTCTCTGTTTGCAACAATGATCCTACTCCTTTAGGGACACCAGTTACAGTCAGCTTGATTTTTTCTTCTACTCCGTGCTTGGCCTACGCCGCTTCCTGACTACGTCCCGGACAAGCTATTGCCTCTCCACACGAATCTTCGGTACCTTTCCCCCTTGTTCCGGCCAGTGGAGTAGTGGAGCAGTGGAGTGGCCATAGCCTTAGAAGTGGAGTGGAGTGGCCATAGCAGTAAAGGTGCTATGTCAGTGATCTGGGACGAATTGCATAGCCAGTTTAAATCCGGGACATGCCACTCTAGTGGACGCGGGAGAATTGAACATCCGGGGGGCCGCTCGCGGCTTTTTGAGGGCGTTGCAGGGTTTTTTTCAAATAGACGAAACGTACGTACATGAAGGTGGCTTACTGTACTACGTTATTTTTAGTGGCTCGTTCTTTAGTAAGTTATTCATCCGGTTTTTGCGGGCCCACGCAATCTGCTGGTACCACTCCTTGTCAGCCTCACTCGGTCCTCTTCTGTTCCAAAAAAAGAGAGAAGGATTGCGTCCTTTTCTACTCCTACACCGCCCTCTTCACTAGATTGTTTTTTTTTTCTCCTAGGCCTTGCTCCATCTATACGATTCACGACGCTGTTTCCTCGATTCAATGCCTCATTCTGTTCAAGGCCATTCGCACTTTCAGGTATCGCCACCTTACCGCCTTTACAACGCGGCTCAGTCAGTTGCCCACAGCACCATACGACCAAAACACCGTCGCCTCTTTGTCTCTCCTGCCATTTGCATCCTGTCCACGATCCGCAACGCTCATTAACTTAGGAGGAACCCGTCCCTGAAGTGTCATCACCAAATATGCCCCCACCAAGACCATGCAGCTGTATCTCGTTTTCATCTAAAAGTAACAGGTTGGACCCTCAACCCTGTTGTCGGTACCATCGCGAATGCAACAGGGTGACCAAACGATTCACTGTGTGTCATAATTTCACCTGAAGTATGGCCCGTTATATGGAAGCGGCAACTCCCGTCAACGGCATGCCGAAGCCCAACGACAGAAGGCTCTAGCCTTAGAACTGGCACAATCTTTGACTGGACCACCGTTTACCTCTCCCACCTCGACAGTTGCAATTCCACCTCCAGCCTTGATGCACCCTGCATCATTGGGATTACGTACTCCGAAATCATGTCCGGCTAAAAAGCAACGAACTATAATCGCTCCTACCGATCCGCCCGCATTCCTTGGCACTTCTGGGCTACAATCAATGAAACGAACTGGTTCTACCAAACCTCGCATCAAAACGGCTCAAACCCCATTTGCGCCTCCTAAATATAGAGCACCATTTCCAGATTCGAAAGTTTCCAGTCTTACTCCCAATATCCGCCAAACTTCCGCTCCAAAACCGACTAATCCTACTCCTACGCTGCCTGCTGTTCAACAAGATGGCCACCACGAATCTCCACCACCTGAAACGATTCACGATTCCCCATCGCTTCTGTCTCCACCACCAAGCATGATTTCTCCTGCGGGACACTCCTCCGGATTGTGTTCCACCTCAGTTTCCCTTGGCGTCTACTTTGCGAGCTGTCTTGATTCGAGATTTGAACTTGTCTGTGCGTGACCCAGAGGAGGTGGATCACAACGTGAAGTCTGTATTAACCATTGCTGAAAGCTTTGCTGCGGAATTGACTTCGCTGCGCAATACAGTATGAGCAGTCTCGACTCATCCACCACCAGCTTCTTCTGACGATACACTTCGTACCGAGAATGCCCGGTTTCAGTTAGTTAACGACGCCTTGACAAACGAGCTGGAGGAATTTCGCCGTCGTCATGATGCTCTTCGGGTTAATTACTCACTGCTACGATCCCATTGCACCCGGCTCTCTCCTATCCCATCCTCACCGCCATGGAGGGCTTACTATTGTGCACGTTCCAGGACAAGACGACTCCATAATGCACCATCATCTGCACTCCTTCAATCCCTTCACAATCCACCTCCTCGCCGGGAGCATACTCCTACTCCGCCCGTAGAGGCCAATAAAACTCGTGCACTAGATTTTCCGTTTTTCCAGTGAATACAACGTTCTACAGAGTTTCAATACAGTTCCACACCCTGCTCCCGTCTCCAGATCAAGCCACGAACATCGATCCGAAGTTTTCCACGACAAGATACGCAGCCTAATTCGATCCTCACTCCTACTCCTACTTTGCAAGAAGATCCCATTGACAAGGGTAAGTTGGTTTGCTATTCTGCATGACGCTACTCCTTGTTCCCCCTTAGGTGCTAGACAATTCCTTGCAGTCCACCCAGCTGCGAATTTCTGCGTTATGTCTAGTATACGGTTGGGGTTAATTTTTATCTTGTCTGCTGTACCAGCATCCCTGTGCAGGTTGTCGGACTGCCCATCTCACGCTTGTGGTCCCCCCCTGCTCAATACGCGATGTTCTATCGTCGGCTCTTCCTGGGACTTGGGACTGGGCAGCGTAGTACCGTTGACCACGTAGTGGGAGGGAAAGCTGCTCGGTCTGGCCCGCCTTGCGTGGGTCGGCCAACAACCAGGCAGTAGGTTGGGGGCTGCGGGTCAGCGCGACACTGTATTGATCACAAGCTAGTGTGCTGTGGGAATAGTGTTCCTCTGGTTTACCGAGCAAGACCGAGGCTACAATGATTCCCAAGTTCTTTGGGTGTCTCGGCGGCAGGAGCACGCTCCCAAACGTCCGGGAAGTGAGCCTGTGTCGAAGGAATATCTGCATGTCAGGCATGTCTAGTACTTGTCAGGCCAGTCAGTAAGTTTCTGCGAAAAGGTCAGTTGACTGGCAGTTGTCGTCACCGGGGGCGCTATCTCGTTAAGCGGGCGACTTGAACCTAGCCCCCCCTCCTGGGTGACTAAGTCTGCTAAAAATCAGCTATACGTCTCGGCAATGAAAACACTAAAATACCATGGTGCACACCTGGTTAATTTTAGTTTTTGTTGCCTTTACGAAAATATACATTACCTGAAGGGCCCGCCCAGCTTCCCCTCCGTGAACTAGGTTCAGGGGGTTAGAGAAAGATGTCTGCCAGTCCGCTGCGCAAGCCTTATAAAGGCTCACGAGCCCCGGACATGTGCAGCATAACGAGATCATCTGGGAAGCCAACTTTTTAAGGGATTTAATGCTCATATTGGAGGAACTGCTAAAAATCAGGTAACGTATATTTTCGTAAAGGCAACAAAAACTAAAATGAACCGGGTGTGCACCCTGGTATTTTAGTGTTTTTCTTTCCTCAAAAACATTCTTACTAGATTCAACATATTTTATTTACGAAGTATAAGAGTGAACGTTTAAAGAATACCAACCCCCTCCACTATGATTTTTTTTATCGTTAGGGCTTAAGACCTACAAATGTTTAAAACTCCTGTTTTAAGCAGACGACTCATGCTTAACTCCCAATTGCTGGAGAAAATCCGTTTTGAATTGCGTGGAGCGAGTCATCTTTCTTCCTGCATTCCAGGCTGTATGCCTCTCGTGCACAGGCGCCAGAAACAAAATGTAATTATTTTAAGAATTAGCACTTTCCGATATAAAATATCGGTATCAATAATCTGTATCGGTATCGGTATCTAACGATACACAACCGATACTTCTTATCGATATAACATTAACTTATTAACTGCAACAGCCTTACGACATCCATTTATTATTACCAGAATAACATTAGCTTTAGCTTAGCAGACGACACTTAGTGCATTTGGCTTCTGCCTCATGCACTCTAATTGCTGCCACATGTGGGCCCATCCAGATACTCGGTCAACATCAGTGGTGCGGCTCCTAACCCAATCAGCTCCTCCCTCAGCCTCAGCATCCAATCGCACATCGTCTGCTACACAAAAGAGCAGAATGCAGGCCCCCTTTAAAACCAAGGGTCCTGCAGATTTTCACTCTCACTCCCCGACTTTTTGGACATCAATTGCTACCAGCCAGTAAGCCCTTGGAGCCGGAATTCCCACAGCATTGTTCAGAATTAAGTAATAACGACGATCTCGGACTTAGCCGAATTTTGAAGGAGCTTCCCTCCTTTAGAGACTAAGTTCGGGTTAGTGTTTGGAAAGGGCGCATCTTTATATAAGAGCCCCCTCTATTATTACTCTTAGCCCCAATTAATCTAGAGTGCTTTAACATTAGTTATTGAAGGTTTAACTTGAATTAACGGTGGGATAACCCTAAACCTAAATAATCGAATTAAATAGCTTTCGGACCGATATCTTGTGTGGACACCCTTACTTTGCTCTGTATTGCTTTTATGTGCTGTAGTTAGTAACGATTGCATTAGCGCCGGCCGGTACGAATTTATTATTGCGTACCTCTGTTATCTTCGTAAACCCTAACAATCAGAATTTACGAGAGATTTACAATGGTGTCGAAGTTTTAGATTCGAATTTAACCCACGCCTAATCATTAAGAAAACTGCAGCACGTTACGGTTATTATTGAGCGAAGTAGCGAGTTTTCGGATTAAATAAGGAAAAAAAAAAAAACCCAGCGCAAGTAGGCTACTCGAAATCGAATTTTTTTTTCCTCCCAGTCTAATTGATCGAATTTAGGACATAATCATGCCTAGTCACAAGAAAAGCACTACAGCTAGCAAAAGCACGAAAAAAGTTCTCAAAAACGGGAACAATTTAAGGCTTTTGACTAGCGGTAGGCCAATTGTGAAGCCCAGTCGCCTTGCAGACGCTCACGTAGACAATGCACCTGTTCCTCCCGCCTCGCAGCCGACTCAATCTCGGCAGAGCAGACAACGTAAGCGCGTGCCAAGAGCACCTGCTAACAAGCGTAGCACAGTTGCGGAGAAATCCCCACTACGCCAGCAGCCAACAGATGAGCATCGGAATGATGCCCATGAATCACGTAGCCCTCCTCGTGATTCCCTTCCACAGCGTTCTCGCACGAATTCGCCAGGCGATTCCAGGAGAAATAGAATGAATTATTCACGTAGTCGCTCACCACAGCATCATAGCCTTTCACCAAATAATTCACGCTATTTTTCGGATGGATTAAACGTCAATCCCTCACCTTTCTTGGCCCCAACAAGAACAACGCAGACTACAAGCCAGCAACATCAGCCAATCTTGCATTCAAGCCCCACCGCATCAGACAGCAGCAACTTTTCACGAATTTTAGCAGGCCTACAGCAAGCCAACGAAAGCCAAGTGGAAGTTTTAAATAGGCTAGCAGAGAAAATAGGCAGTACCCCACAAAACAACAACAGCAGCAACGAAAGAATAAGGGACAAAGTAGAAGCTCGAATGTGGGAGGACATCAGAGAAGCAAAGAAAAACCTGCCTAAATTCTCAGGGGAAGGAGGGACCGACATTTTCACCTTCCTCCTTCTTACGGATAACCTGAGAAAAATTGATCCCCATTTGCCAGATAGCGAGCTGATAGCAGCAGCAACCAACAAATGCATCAACAGAGCAGCTCGTTTCGTCGCAACAAGCCTAGCAATCGCCGAACAAACATCATGGCCAACTTTTAAATCAGCTTTAATTGAAAGATTCGGCGCTGGAGGAGCCGAAATTACTAGGGCTAAATTTCTAAGGGCAAAAATGTACGAAGGGGAATCAATCGAAGCATTCGCCGATCGTCTAGAAATTATGGCAGCCGAAATTTGGATGGTTCAGCCAGAAGATTGCATCTTGGAAGCAACACTTAAGAAGAGAATGCGCGACGAAACCATGCGATGCACCTTTAAATCGGCCATGCCCAGAGAACTGGAAACGTTTTTAGCTAATCAAAAACCTAGGAGCTGGGAAGAAATGCTTCACGTCACCCTAAAACGGCAGACAGAAATCAGCGAATATTCAGAAGAAGGAGAGCAACAGCCTAAAAAGAAGCCACCACTTAAGCCTACAACTAGCACAAGCTTCACGTCATCAGCCCCAGACGAACAGCCAACGTAACAGCCGCCGATCTAGCGAAAATGCTGCAAGAAATCGAAAAAACAAACAGAGAAGTTAGAAACCTAAAGATGCATGGCGCCGTGCAAGAAGCCAGGGTCGACGTTTTCCAGCCGGAAAAGAGAGAATCACGCACGTGCTTCCGCTGCTACGGAAAAAATCACATCAGCAGAGATTGTAGAACACAAGAACAAAGACTGGAAATCGTCAGAGCAACCAACACTAGACGGCTAGAAAAAGAGGGGAAACCAATTCCAAAAAGAGACGGACGAGGAAATTACCCAAAAGCAAACCAACAAAGAAGCAACAATCAAGAATCTAGGAAAATCAACAGTTAAATTTGTCATCCTACAGTCGCCAACGTAGCAACAACCGCAACAGCAATAACAATGCAAACTATACTCGGCCCCGTACCTCAACAAACAACCAGCAGCAGCAAACCAGCGCACAACAGTCAAAAAACTAGGAGATAGCTCAAAAAGTAACAGGTTTTTTGAGTTAGAGGGTTCCCCAGCACGGAAAAAATTCTGATCAACGCAGTCAGTACCGAAAATCCTGAAATCCCATCTTCCACCCCCACCCCACGCCTAGAGAACAAACAAATAAATTATTTCACAGCAGGAAAATTCACTCGACAATCAACGCTGCTGGTTTATTACTAGATTTATACTCAACAGTCGACTGGCACCAACAAAAACTAGCACTCAAGGACAGGACACTAACGTTGCCAAGATTAGCTTCGTATTTCGGCACAATTCCCGAAAAATACGTAGCCCCAGCTCTAAATCTAAACTCCCATCTTGCAACAAATTTTACGGAGCAACTCAACAAAGTAAACAAGATTTTCAAGTTTATCATGCGATTCAGTCATGTTAACACTCTTTGAAGATGGAATTGACTCCACAAATTTCCACTCGGAATTAAATTTATCCAAATCCAACAACCCCATAGTTCTGGAATTAATCGGAGATGACAGAACAGTCGAATTCCGTAGCACATCGGACACCAACGAAAGACGATCGCATTTAATTCATTCCGGAGAAGCCATCAAGATTTCCGACCGTAGTCAACAAGAATGGAAGCTACGCATTCCTCTAATTCCGTCCGTAACATCGCCAACAATCTGTATAATTTATTGGGACAGCACTTCAAACCCCGAAAAAATTACAGAAGGAAAACGAAGAAAGCGTCAAGAAAAAAGGAAAACACAGCAACAAGCAAATTCGGAGTTTTCAGACAATCCAACGCCACACCAACTCCATCCAGCGGCGGCGATCGATACTACAGGCCTAATCGAGGAACTAGATCCAAGGAACGAGACTCACGTTGACAAGGAAGACCCGAATCAGGTTCGAGTTGACTGCATAGGCTACAACTTGAAATCTGCTTACCCAAGACCCCATCTAATTTTTAATTTCGGCAATTTAAGGAAAGTAGCACTTTTACACAGCGGAGCAGGTGTCTCGCTGATCGAATCGTCTACTGCACAAGAATTGTTACGAAATCCACAAATTAAATGTCACGAGGTCAAAACCGTAGCTCCCGTAAATTTAGTAGGTGTCGGTGGAAAAGGGGTTACAGCAGAAAAAACGTTGATCGCTGAAATAAGCAAATGCGGATTTTCCACAAACCAGCAGTTTAAAGTCGTTCCCGATGGCAGTTTTGGAAAAATCCACATTTTATTGGGTTACGATTTTTTATCAAAACAACCTGATTTGGTTAAATTAAATTGTTCAGACCATATTTTAGAAATAGGGGATCTCAAATTTAATCTGTCTCCATCACCTTTCGATGCTTGGGAAAATTATGGTAAAAACAAGGAATTAATTAATTTTGAAAATTATAACGTTTCAACTGAGCACATTGCAACGATCAATATTTCTTCAGACGAAGAAACGGACGAAAATCCAAAATCCACTTGAAATCCGACACCTCAACAATATTACGTTGAGGTACCAGTTTCATTATTTAAAGACGTTTTCTTGCCAAACAATAGTGAAACAAAAATTTGCGGCAAAATCCACCAAGCGTACCCTGAGCAGCAGAGTGGCATATTTTTGCCACAATGCAAAGAATTTCCGATCCTTTTCGCCAGATGTTTGGTTAACACTAGCCCTACTGGTTTAATCCCGATTATGGCTATTAACATCCGGGGAGGATCAAATTCTAAAGGCAGATTCTATTTTAGGCCACTACACAACGGCTGAAATAGAATATAATGACGAAGAGCACAACGAACAGGATCTAGGAACGCAAATTACAAAGGATAATCCCACCCCTTCAAGCTTAACCCAAACAATAGGAAGAGCACAGTCAACGGACGACGTGGACAAAACATCGGCCCCTTCGCTAGCTAATCCCGGAACCTGTTCTGACTTCCTTTCCCTTTCAAGGCCCACTCAGACAAAGGGGCGCGCACAGTCTATAGAAATCAGCAGCGTCGGGTCCGCCCAGTCAACGCCATCAAATCCTCAAACCGGACCCAGTCAACCAACGCAACCAACTGACACAGCACCTCAACAAAGACCATTTTCAGAAGAAGAATGGAATAATTTAAAGTTTAAATTCAATTTACCAGATTTAAACGAAGAAGAACGTATGGAATTTTTGGAAATGCTCAAGACACATCAGGACGCCTTCAGCAAAAATGAATTCGATCTCGGAACTTACCAGGACTATGATGTAAACATCGAAACAGGGTCATCAGCCCCAGTGAGCTCGAAGATTTACAGGGTGCCATTCCATCAACGGGAAATTTTGGACAAGTATTTAGAAGAAGCATTGGGGTAATTAAGGAATGCAAATCGGCATGGCTCAGCCCATGTCTTCTCATAAAAAGAAGGCCTGAAGGATATAGGGTGGTAGTGGACTTACGCGGTCTCAACGCAGTTACGGAATCCGTTTCTGTACCACTACCCATCATCAGCGAAGCACTAGCAAATCTCAACGGCGCCAAATACTTCACCAAGCTAGATTTTCGCATGGGATTTTTTCAACTGAAGCTTAGCTGAGTCATCCATGGAAAAAACAGCATTTCAGAGTGCCAACAAGGTGTACTGTTTTTCCAAACTTCCAATGGGTCTTAAAATAGCGCCCGCCCACTTCCAATTTTGCGCCCAGCAGATTTTCGCAGAGATTTTAGGAGCCTACTGTACAATCTACCTTGACGACGTGCTCCTCAGCTCCTTAAATTTCCGAACCCACCTGCTCCACGTAGACAAGGCCCTCTCACTCGTCGAAAAATCGAAAACGAAACTCAGCCCGGAGAAATGCATTTTCGTCGCTAAACAAGTCAAGTTTCTTGGATTCATCATTAATGAAGAGGGTGTACACCCAGATAGAGACAAGATAAAAGCCATGGAGCTCTTCCCACAGCCTAGAAACGTTAAAGAAATACGTAGATTCATTGGAATGTGCGGATTTTTTCGCCGACACATCCCTTCCTTCTCAGCTTACTCAATGGGCTTACCAAGAAGAATGCGAAGTTCATATGGGACAAGGAAGCAGACGACGCATTCAAAGGTTTGAAAAAGGCTATGGTAAACGCAGCTACCCTACGTCACCCGGATTTTTCTAAACCTTTCTACGTAGAGTCAGACGGAAGTGACGTAGCCCTCGGCGGCTGCCTCACACAAATACATGACGGCATAACCTACCATTTAGCCTATACTTCAAGAACCTTAACGCCAGTTGAGAAAAGGGAAAGCACCACCGTGAAAGAAATTTTAGCAGCAGTACATGCCTGTGAAACCTTTCGCACCTTCCTCATTGGTAAATCCTTTTTTTTAGCCACGGACCATATGGCATTATTTTTTTTGTACAACAGTAGTGGATTATCTCCTAAACTAGAGAGGATTCTCACAAGGCTAAGGGAGTACGACTTCGAAATTCAACATAGGCCTGGCAAGCTTATACCCGTGAGTGATGCTCTATCTCGAGTAGAGATACCAGTTTGCACACTGGACTCACAATTCCCTGACTGGACACGAAGCCACGTAGTAGCAGAGCAGAAAGCAGACGACTATTTCGGCAAGATTTGGCGCAGCATCAAAGACAACGAGCCAGCCGACGTCATCGACGCCAGCAATAAAAAGAATATCTACTACAAGGATTTCGACGGCATGCTGTACAGAACATGGCTAAAAGACCCCTCACAAGGAAGATTAGAAGATATAGCCCAAGTTTGCATCCCAGAGGCCCTGGTAAACTTCTGTATTCGTGGCTACCACTCATCCCCCGCAGCCGGGCACCGAGCAGCAAAGAGCACCCTAAAGCTCATTCAGCTACATTGCTATTGGCCCACCATGATCAGAGACATAGATTACTACGTGAAGACATGCCTCATCAGCCAGCAGTATAATCGTCCCAACAAACCATATAAAGCAACACTCAGAGCCTACAAGCCTCTACAGATACCAGGGGAGAGCTGGTCTATGGATTTGATAGGAAAACTAAACACCACCTACAAGAATAACACCTACGTGATGACGCTCGTAGATGACTTCAGTCGCTACGTCATTGCTTTTGGGATTCCCGACAAACGAGCCGAAACTGTAGCTAGGAAGCTATACACCAAGCTTTTCGCACGATTCTCACCCCCCAGGGTGCTCCGCTCCGACCTCGGAGGCGAATTTTGCTCTAAAATTAGTGCAGAATTATGCAATTTATTCAACGTAAAACAAATAAACTTCACCCCCTACGCTTCTTGGACTGGAGGAGGCGTAGAGATCTGCAACAACTCTGTACAAACAGTTTTAAGGAAGATTATATCAGACGATCCACACTCAAGGGACGACAGCCTACAAGCAGTCTGCATCGCCTTGAATTCTACCCCCCACAGCTCCACGTTGTTATCACCCCACCTACTCCACTTCGGCGTAGAATTCAGGATCCCCAGCAGCCTAATCTTCGAACCTACAAGAAAAATTTACAACAGCGACGATACAGTAGTCAGGCTGGAAACGAAACTGTTGAAGCATTCTAGGTAGTGCGTCAGGAGAATGCTATAGCAACTCAACGTCTTCAAAACTTCTACAACAAGACAGCACGCCCCTACAGATTCTTGACAGACGATTATTTATTAATCAAATCCTTCGTGAAGATCGAAGAAATTTCCAGTAAGCTTCAGAAAGTGTGGGTTGGACCTTACCGACTGATAGAATTCATAAATCCAGTCATAGTGAGAGCAGTGCACTACCTGGACCCCTTCAAGATTGTCAGGGTACACGTCAACCACTGCCGGCCTTACTTCATGCGTGCGAGAAATCCAATTCAGCCTTTCTCAACGCCCGACGACCTAGATTTGCAGAAATCCAGAATGGAGGATTGAACTAATCCGAACAGGAAATCCGCGATTTGATTTCCAAACTACACCTCGACCCATCCGACCACGCTGCAGAAATTGATGCACCTTGCTTGCACCCACAACAAAAGCTTACCCCTCCACTACAAGCTAACCCCCAGTTTGACCCCCCTCGTCAAGCTTACCCCCAGCTACCCACCACTCCAGCCGACGGAGTAGGGAGTCGAAAACGTAAGCTTCCCGAACCTCGCACGTCTGCGACGTTACGAAAACGTTTAAGACTTAAGGAACAAGAATTGATAGAAAAGCGTAAGTTACGCCCAAGCCACGGTTATCTGACTCGTTCCAGCACTAATACCCCAGAAATTAGGCGTAAGCGTAATTTCGATCAAGCATTGGTACAGGATCACGAGTAGCTAACCCAATTCCCCCCGTTTTCATACTGGAGAAATGCCGTACAAATGTGAAGAGTGCATTCAAGCATTTAGAAGCGCATTTCGATTCATCAAACAAAAATTCGTTCGCCAGGCAATTAAAACAACGTAGCACACAAAAAAATAGGCTAGCGAATTCACACAATTAAATAGCCATAACTATCAGTGCACACGATTTGCCGAAACCAAAATTGCAATGTCAAAATTAGCACGACAGTCGCTACACAAAGCGAGAGAAAACGTGTTAAGTGTGACGTTGCCGACACCGGTAATAAGCAAATACCAATTCCCTTAATAGGATTGAGAATAAAATAATAAACAAATTCTTGACAGTGTCAATTGCCGAAAATTATAGCAAATTGGAAATAGCCGACAAATAAATAGTTAACGATAACGCACGCAAGTCCATCTTCTCAGCAGCAAAAACAGTAAAGATTCCGTTGTCTGCAAATGATCGTCGCAGTTCGGCACGAACCTACCTTGACAATGGAAATAAAACTACAAATGTGAAGGATGCGGCGCAGCTACGTAGAAATTCAGATTTTCTTCACAGAACGTAAATAAGTTACGAACTTACCGTAAAATTACCTCACGAGTCAACACGAATCATTTAAGCATTTATTGGTAAAAGAAGGTAAAATTATAAGCTTTCCACTATGTTCCGACGGAAAGAAAACGTATAAATGTGAAGCGTGCGGGACGAGCGACGCACATCTGTTCCAAATCGACGATCAGTCAGCAATTTCGGTTTTACGAATTATGTTGTGTTCAGTTCCGACGATTATGCGGATTGGAATTGCGCACACTTGAAGGGAATTAAGTAATAATTTTAAGTAAAAAATCCTTAGGACGAGAAATCCAAAGTTACGTCAGTAAGGCTATCACATGGCATAGCGCTACGTAAAACGGAGGCGTCAAGCAAATTTACGAGAAATTACCTAAGACATTCACGTCTAAGTAATTAATAATTGCGTTAAAACAAGATGTACATAACTAAGTAAGAATTCAGCAAATGAATAACCTTGATGGTTCAGTTCAAGTGATGTAAGCACGTAAACAAAAGCATTACGATGCGAAATTCCAACCCGGAAAATGGCGGACAAAGAACTTACCTAGTCAGCCTCACAATACCAGCGAAAATCGTACACCAAAACGAAAAAAAAATAATCCCGGAAAACTACGTACGATTAACCTTGGTACCCTTAAGTAGCCGTACAAACTAAAATTATGTACGGATGGCAAGTGTAAGTATTACTATCGCATCGAGTAATCGGAGTCAGTCGACGTTGCACGCTCGAACGCAAGCTCGAAGAGAAAAAAAAAAATATCAACTGAGATAACTTGGCTAAGGCCATGTAGGAGCCCTGGCCACAATAGCCTATATCAGCCACAGCCGCCTATAGCAGTCACGGCTACCTAGAGTAAGCGTGGTTACATAGATCCGTAAAGGTCGGAATTACCCAAGAAATAAGCCTTACCGAATGAATAAATCACAGCCTCGGATTTTCGTCGGACACGTCAAACGAAAATCCGGAACATCACTAACAGTTTAATTAAGTTAAAAATAAGAAGCATCAAGATTACAAACAAAAGATTTACTAGGGAATTATTTACACTCGAGACATTTTGGACTAGCCTAATCCCGGCGCCACGGGTGACCGGAGCGGAGGAAGGTAATATGAACCTCCGGAATTTCCGGAGGTGGCTCAGGATGGGCGCCGCTTCGGGCACATGGGCTACGGAAAACTCCGGGCTGCCAACATGGATAAGTTCCTCAAGGAACAGGACGTCAGGAAGCTCCTCCACTTCGGGGCCCTCCCCCTCTTCCATCGCCTCCCCCTCCCCGTCAGACACTAAGTCCACGACGACGGGAGGAGTAGGACTTGCGGGCGCAATCTAAAGAAAAATAAATTAAAACAAGGTTAAGAGAACGAAAAAAAAATAGCCGAATGTAAACAGTCCGGAATTAATTACGCTAG
>JAHWFP010061253.1:22846-52633 GCA_023313725.1 Lithobius niger
AGTAAGTGATAGGCAGTGCTACAAGCAAGAACTCAACCCATTCATCATGAGCTCATGAACAATTCATCTGATTCAGTAACTCAACACTACAAGGACTTCACAACACTGAAATCAGTTCCGCGAAACTCGCGAAAGTATGACGGACAATGTGAAACAAAACAGAACACTCCAAATTAATAAGTGGACCGAAATCGCGAGGCCCACTACGGAATGATCTAATAAGTTCTTAAGCTAATACTCCTAATTCTCCCAGTGCAATAAAAAATTAAGAGACAGGAGCCGCATGGTAAGATTAAGACACGACACCTAGTTAAGAAAACAGAATTGTAACACAGTCGAAATTTTATTGACCGATATTGTCACATAGGTCAAAAACTCGAAATTTCTGAATTATTACTATGAAATTGTACAGTGTTGTATACGAAAATGTTTGACATGTATATACCAATACAGTAAGTACTAAATAATACAGTATTAGCACTCACCCCCCCCCCCCCCCCCGAAAAAAATCCAGAATTTTTTTTCCTCTTCCCGTTTTGCATGAGAACTCTTCAAAGATCCTCGGAAATTCTAACCCATAGGTTCATCGACCAACAATTAGGCCCACTTAACAATAATTCCACCCCAATAGAAAAATAGGATTCCGAATATGTAGTCGAAAATCTGAGGTTTGCTATATGAGGTCTTTTACTCACGGAAAACTTAAAGATTATAACATTAAGGGGATTCTTAGCATAACCTGAGACGTTTTTCCTCATATCTTAGTAGGAAGTTTACTCCAGCAAACGCCATTAATTAGAATCATATTATGGAATAAGTTAAAGTACTAAATCAAAAATTAAAAACTTTAAGGAGATAGATCGTTACCCCAAGTAAGGAGTTGCCGACCTTATTTCGGAAAGGGCGTTGTAATTATTTTAAGAATTAGCACTTTCCGATATAAAATATCGGTATCAATAATCTGTATCGGTATCTAACGATACACAACCGATACTTCTTATCGATATAACATTAACTTATTAACTGCAACAGCCTTACGACATCCATTTATTATTACATTAGCTTCAGCTTAGCAGACGACACTCAGTGCATTTGGCCTCTGCCTCATGCACTCTAATTGCTGCCACATGTGGACCCATCCAGATACTCAGTCAACATCAGTGGTCCGGCTCCTAACCCAATCAGCTCCTCCCTCAGCATCCAATCGCACATCGTCTGCTACACAAAAGAGCAGGATGCAGGTCCCCTTTAAAACCAAGGGTCCTGCAGATTTTCACTCTCACTCCCCGACTTTTTGGACATCAATTGCTACCAGCCACTAAGCCCTTGGAGCCGGAATTCCCACAGCATTGTTCAGAGTTACGTAATAACGACGATCTCGGACTTAGCCGAATTTTGAAGGAGCTTCCCTCCTTTAGAGACTAAGTTCGGGTTAGTGTTTGGAAAGGGCGCATCTTTATATAAGAGCCCCCTCTATTATTACTCTTAGCCCCAATTAATCTAGAGTGCTTTAACATTAGTTATTGAAGGTTTAACTTGAATTAACGGTGGGATAACCCTAAACCTAAATAATCGAATTAAATAGCTTTCGGACCGATATCTTGTGTGGACTCCCTTACTTTGCTCATTATTGCTTTTATGTGCTGTAGTTAGTAACGATTGCATTAGCGCCGGCCGGTACGAATTTATTATTGCGTACCTCTGTTATCTTCGTAAACCCTAACAATCAGAATTTACGAGAGATTTACAAAAACAACATTGCCCGGGGCTATCACAACTTGGTGATGCACAGGGGGAAGGGTGCCCGGGGCTATCACAACTTGGTGATGCACAGGGGGAAGGGTATGACTGCATCAGAGCCAGTAATAAGAAAGATGACGTTACAGCCTCTACATGGCGCAAGCTCACAATGTCTCTCGTTGGGATGGGTGACCTAAGTAGCAATAGTTTTTTTTAATTATTTATTTTGACGTTATTATCAAGTCAAGCAAGATAATAACCTCTGGGTCCTAAGGTTTCATTTTCTTAACTCAAACATATATAGTGTAAAGCCGATATATCGGCTTCTAGGGCCCCAGAGGGTTAAGCCTTAAAAAGGCTAATTTTTATGCCGCTGATTCACCAAGTTAAAAGGTAAAGCAAGCTATGAATCCTGATGAGTAGCATCTTTGTGTTTTCGTGAAAGTCTGACAATTCACAAAAGTTAAGTCATTGCCCTATTATGGGGCCTAACTCGTTGTAAACAAATAGCTTGCTCTAAGTGAGATCAAACCAAAAACCACAAGTGGTAAAAAACTCAAGTTACCTGGCTGTTGCAAGTGGTGATATCAAAATGCAATGCTATTTAATTTCATATCACACCTTTGAGAGGTCGAAACATTCTCAATTGTTGGCCTTAACAGTGTGTTGTTGATTTATTTTGACATTTTGTTTACCTTTCGTGAATTGTGTGTGTACACAATTTTTTTGGCAACATTTTTTAGATTTGTCACAACACACTAGCATGTGCCTAGATATGTATGTCATTACACATGTCATTGTCGGAACGTTGGCCGTCCAATGACAGACGACGCTGACAATACTAACAATGGTTATAACACTACTTTCGTACTTACACTTACTGCCACGTTATTCCTGCTACACCCCCAGGCTTCAAACCAGCAAAAGGGAGTGTATCTGGTCTTGCTGCAGTTGTTGTTTTAGTTACGTGTAGTAACTCGTTCACGTTTGACCTGCCAACATGGACAATCGTCCTATGGAAATTAACATGGAGTAAAAAGGTAAACAGAATTTCACGAAATCAGCAGTTTTGAGAAACAATTATCTCAATATTAGACCATTCCCAATTCTTTAAACAAGCATTTATTTTCACCAGGGGATATTCGGGACTCCATCCTGCTACTTTTTGGAAGTTTTTGTCACATTATTATTAACACCCAGATGCCTGAAATCACCAGTTGGGTCTCTCGGCTAAAAAGACACGTGGCTAGCGGTTGCTGCCTTTAACCAATAACAAAGGTAACATTACTATGGTGTGCGATATCGTGCGAACTTGGCGGCGACACACTAGTGTATGTCTAGATATACTGTCGTTTGTCAGTGACCAATCAGTGATGAGTAAATGGTTCGATCTGTATAATAATTAGTGAAGCAGAAAGGTCTGGTATGGTCTTTTCAGTTATAATACCACGAGTGCTTGTATTAAATCAACAATTTGGGTGTTTTAGCACGAAACTCTTTGCCAGTTTTAATTTCCCGAGACCGAAGGTCGAGGGAAATTTGTTAAAAGGAGTTAATTACTAAAACGCCAAAATTATACATTTAATACAAGCAGTGGAATTCAGTTGAGAATTCAGTTGAGAATTCAGTTGAGGGGTTAGTTTCGGGGGTAGTTTCGGTTTTCGCATGATGCCATAATAACTTTTAACCCTTCTACACCCTTCCGGCCCGGCAAGGCGTCCGATTATACTAGTCCTCTCTACTTCGACATTATAAACATTCTTCTCGCCGCAGCAACTCAACCTGTTGTCATTTCTCTACGTTACACCCTTGTTTCACCCTCCGTTCTTCTGTTCATCAACCAAAAACTGCACCAAAAAAAAAACTTTACCTTCCGCCAGTTAAATAATTCGTTTGACCTTCCAAGTCTCCTCGTCTGCTTCCGTTAAACAATATTTAAGCACACCCTCCGGCTTCACCCTCAAGATTTTCTGTATAATCACCTTCCCATTCGAATTTGCCTCCCGGAAACTTACCTTCTATCAATTGGTGCATCGTTGCCCTTCCGGATCTCTTCCTACTTGCCCTCGGTTTCAACAACATAGAGCCTCCACCTCTTCACCTTCCAGCCTCGAGATCCTCCACGTCAAGCCACCTTTCCACAAGGTAAGATGTTTCAGCATATTGGGTTGATCTCTTAACCTTGTATCCCCGTATGTAACGACCGCTGCATGCGACGTGGTAATATATTACTTAACTTTAAATTGTATAAAGAGCTTACCGCATTTCCCAATCTCCCCATTGTTGTGTATTGCTTCCAACATGGTACAATGTATTTGAAGTGAGTGAAAGTGGTTGGGGCGTCAGACTGGTCTTCTTCAGGAAAGAATCTTTCCTGGGGGTGCCGACTCGTACTGCGGGAGAACTCCGAACCTAGCCTTCCACCAGGTGACAAAGTCTGCTAATTAAAACAGGTAATGTATATTGTCGTCGGCTATAAAAAGACTAAAATTGCATGGCCCGAACCTGCTTAATTTTAGTTTTTGTTGCCTAACCGAAAATATACATTACCTTAACTCCCGCCCAGACCTCCCCTCCATGACCTAGGTTCTGGAAGGAGGAGAAATGATGTCAATAGTCGCTGCGCGGAAGCTTGTATAAGCAAGCCTCGCACATGCGCAGTACAAGTACGAGCTCGGCTGGGAAGACAATTTCAAGATTCTAGGAGAAATAAAGCTCACAGGGGAAATCTGCTAATTAAAACAGGTAATATATATTTTCGGTTAGGCAAAAAAAAGTAAAATTAAGCAAGTTCGGCCCTGCAATTTTAGTCTTTATGTTGTTGATACGCCAAATGAAACTTATCTTAACAGAGAAGCAGCTTCGTGTTTCCGGAAAAACCCGATGATTAACGAAGATGACGTCATTCCACCATCGCATTTCATTCACCAACCTGTAATTTCGTTCGCTTCGGCATTTCGTATTATGCCTAACGTAATTTTTATGTTGTTGATACGCCAAATTAAACGTATCTTAACCGAAAAGCAGCTTTGTGGTGTTTCCGTAAACACCCGACGATTAAAGAAGCTGACGCCATTTCCCTAATAAGGGCATAAAATAAAGCAGCATCCTCTAAGTGAGATATAGTGTATCGATCTGTGATTTGTTTGTCAGCGCTCATTGAGAAAAGCTTCGATTTGTATAATTACTGAAGGAGGAGGTCCGCTGTTGGTTATGGTTTTGATGAGCCGGGGTTTTCCCAGTGTAATCCGACCATGGACCTCATTTAGTGAAAAGAAAACGAAAATTCTCAGTGTAAGTCGAGCATGGTGGTCATTTTGCGGAAATAAAACGGCCATTTTATATCTTAAATTAAGCCATTTCTGTGCCGACATGCTGAACTTGCACTGAGATTCAGCTTGAACAGAACATGGTGTGAATTGGTGGCCATTAAACAAGTTTATTCCTAACTTATGGCAGCTATACTGGTAAAGTCCAAATTGTGTCGGGTAGTGCTTTTGCGTAGAAATGTTCAATGTTAAACCAATTCTTGTCACTTGTGGTTTTAATTCCTAGTCTATAATCAACTTGCGCCCATCACCGGTTCTTTTATTGACTAATTGGTGTGTGAATTTAAATGGACATACTCTCCAAACGAAAATGTATCGGTTTTCTATATATTCACATCAAGTGTAGTCCCAGGGATTTCATTTCCCATTTAAATCCATTTAAAAATGAATGGCAAAAAAACATTCTGTTGTAATCAATATATTTTATTACACAACCTAAATTCAAAGCTGTGTAGGATAGCAATGTCGCAAAGCATGCGTGTAGCATGTGTCTTAAGCTGACAGCATGTATGCTTAATGCGATATTTTATTTGAGCACAAAGACTTGTTTAGAACAATTTTCTGGCACGGAGGTAAGTCCCTTTAATTATATTCTTTTACACATCAGCTGTAAATTATAAATTAAGCTATCTTGTGATGAAGTACAAAACTAAGGATAAACTTTTATTTTGCTTCTAGAGACAAAAGTACAGTCATGTTTCCTCCTATCCTGTCTGCTCCCTTGTACGGCTTCTTCCTCCCCCACGACGACCCGGCATCATGTTGATAAAAAGGCATGACACCTTGCCATGAGAAAGAAGCAAAGAGAAACGTTTTAACGTTACCACCCAATGCAACACGGCGTACGTCAGACTAGATGTAATGCTAATATTTATATATAAAGTTGTCTGTTTTTGTGTGACTAAAACAACTTTCTGAAAGGTATGTCAAACTAGATGTAATGCTAACATTTATTTATAAATTTATATACTTTCATGTGACGACAACAAATTTGTTAAGCAGCTTTGTGAACAAAACAATTTATTTTTAAATTACTAATTCTATGTACATTTCTGTGTAACTGTATATGTACTAGATTAAATACGAACTTGGTAAAGAGCAGATATTAAGAATTACCTGGTTCATTTGTTCCTGGAATTACTAACTGCAATTCTGTTGAATATACAGGATGAATATATGCCATTATTATTGTTGCGCAAGAACTTTTTATTTAGCACAAAATGAATCCCGCAGTCTTAAGCTAAATAAAAATCGAGCTCCTTTGGTGTAGTCAAGATGCAGTGGCTAATACAAAATTGGCGGTACCAGTTAACGGGACACATTCGAAATTAGAAAAATAATCCTCTCAAACCATGAATGACAATTGCTCTGTGCATTTATAGAAGCTTGAGAGAATTTGTGCGGCTATTTTCAAACTGGCACGTAACAACCAGCACCAATGTTGGTTGCCACTCGCAGTACACTTGAAAATTTTCTAATCTTGAACAGTACTTGCTAGTGTGAGGATGACAACACCAAGTTTCCTCCCATAGGTCTCAAGTTATCCTCACACTTCCTTTTCAGGCCTCTGTACTTGGCTTGGGAGGCACTAGAGTAATAGAGATCCAAGATGTCCGTCATCCGTGTAACTGCTTTCAATTATGCTCTGCTACGTACAAAATAAGTTTTGTCACGTGCCAACTCTTGAACTTGAAGTTACACCAACAGGAAGCTTAATAGCCTTTGGGCGTTGGAAAGGCGTTTACCAGTTTTTGTAGTGGTACGGGTCTACGACACCAGGCAAGTAGAGGACAGATGGTGCCTGTACAACATCAGCAGGAACCCTGTTCCATAAACAAACTTGGAATGGCTGGGAGACTTGGCACACCCGCGACTTACATCGCCGTTGTTTCTGATGGGTTGGGCCTCACTGAGTGTGAACCATGTTGCTGTAATATTGCTTGGATCACGTAAGCACTTGTATGTAAAGATCAGATCTCCCCTTGATCTCCTGTAAAGCAGAGTTAGCAGTCGTAATACCTTCAGGCGCTCTGTGTAAGGGAAGTCGTGGAGTACGCTGACGACTTTGTTACCACGTCGTCGTACCCTTTCGATTTTGTCTGTGTCACCCTCAAATTTAAGCCACGAGGCTTAGTTGCAGTATTCCAGAATAGTGCGAACAAGCGTGCAGTAAAACTGGAGGAAGGTTATTCTATTGGGGAACAGGAAATTTTGCTAGTGACCTGTATGCTGTGGAGAACATAGTCGATGTCAAGGGCAAAACGAATACGGTATTAAATAGTTGATGTGCGTTGAGAATGAGAGCTGGTAGTCAACGATGATCCTAAGATCGTTTGGCTGCTGCTTGTTACGATGGGAGAGCACCTGGTTTTGCGGAGAATTAAAGAGGAGAGCTCGAAGGGAACTCTTCAAACGATGGAGAACCTGGACAACGAACTTTTAAGCCAAAATATCACGAACGTCAATGCGACCACAAGCCAGATAAAAAACCCGGTGTAAATCGACGCATCTCAACCCACTCTCAACAAACATTGGCAGGACTAAATTGTTTGGGGGGGGGGGCGCCAGCAACAGAGGGCACATCTGAACGCAGCGTGGGCCAAGGACTTGTACCCCCAAGGCAGACACATTAAGACACTTTTATTCAGTTTTATTCGGCCTTAACGTAACTTAAGCTTCAATGCACTTCATTTTTTTTTGTAAAATACACCCATAAACATGCAAGATAAATTGGGCTACACATAAGTCATTTTCATTTTGTTTTCATCTGATTTTGAATTTAGCCTGCAGTTTTTTAATTTTATTTTCTGGTGGTGACCTGAGTAGTGTTGGGGGGGGGGGGGACAATTTGGGGGGGGGGGGGGGTCATGGCCCACCCCTAGCACTGTCACTGTCAATAAAGCAGGTGAGAGCCATTCTTTTTCTGTATTTTTGAAATTTGCAACGATTACAGAGAATTAATTGTTTAAACCAAATTTGTGAATTTTACAATGCGATCTCACAAAGGTAAATTAAAACGATCGCAAATCAACGCCAAATTGTCAATCCAAACGTGTGTTTATGTTGCAATCATGTATTTATAAATAAAAGGCAAAACGGAACAAGTTCTACATTTCTAAGTGCATTTATCAACCTTTTCGCTAGGGAGTATTTCTTGCGTACGCGCACACATTTCTTGCAATACTGTAGTAGATGACCGACGCACACCCCACACAAGCATATTCCTTATGATTTGCCCCTACCACAAGTACGAACATAACATCGGCAACACGTGGCGCCGTGCTGTCATTTGGAAACCCCGTAGGAAGAATTCTCCGCGAAAACGAGGCTGGATACCATCTTCCTTTTACCGAATTTGTCAACAATGACAAATATGCAAGATACAATCTCAGCATTGATGGTGAGGTAGTAAGCAATCTAGTTGCACATAGTCCTTTTAATGAAACTAGCTCGAAAAATGGGTAGTACTTGTGGTCACTACTAATCTTGGTGTATGTAGGATTCGGACCAATGGCCAAGGGATTTATAAAGACTTCATAAATCCTTTCGATGGTAGTGTTAGCACTAAGAAATGTCAGTTTACAAGAGAAAGAGGGCAGGCCTTTTGGAAAGTGAATGTTTTGAGACGGGGATTTGGTTCCTATCGGGGTAATGTCAAAGAGTCTGTGATGGTGGCCCCTCCACACAGTTACATGTATACATTACTACCACCATCCTCTACTCTGTAACGCTAGATAGTTGCAAGGCACACCGTATGTTCCTGGAGCATGTGACAAGAGAAGCTGATCGGAGAGCCACTGTAAGAATAACCCAAGTCAGCCCTGAATATGTAGCAAACTCAAGATAACTAAATCAGTTATAACCATAAAATTGACTATTTACTTAAATGTAAGGATGGCCCCGAGCATCATACGTACATTTTGGCGCCCGAACAAAAAAGAAAACAAGTGGAAAGAACATTTTCTGTAAGTAGCCTACTATAAGCTGAAAAGGGAGCCACGATACGACAAGTGCGTGGGTGTGGTTGAAATTGGGCAGACGATGCAACAGGTGCAAGAACTGATAATATCGAGAATTGGGGATGAGCACTGGGATGCTAACTGTCTTCTGTGGCATTTTGAAGTACAAGAGGTTATGCGAGTTGAAAATCTTTTGTTAATTGTAATTTCGGCAATCGACAAGGGTCTGTAACCCAGGAGTGGGCCAAATCTGTAACACCTTAATTTTACTACGTCTTGGCTTAATTTTGATGTTAATGCAAAAAATTACCCCCGGGTTCAATCTGGTTCGGTGGAGACCAAGAATCCAGTTCCAAAAGCAAAATATGTTAACAAAAATATAAACATTTATTTCACAAATTCCTAGCTGGTTAGTAAAAGTTATGTTTGTCCCTATTGAACTACACCAGAAGCTGTGACAGCTTAAATTGATTTCGAAAATTCGAATTCTTTTGTCAAATTATTCATTAATAGGCCTATAAAATTAAATTCCTCCTGTAGGCTAATCAGTTAACTGAATTCATTAGGCTAACATACTTTTTCCAAAGCAAAGGAAGATAACAAGTATCTCAATATTCCTTCTAATAAATTGATATTTCACAAAATATAAAACTACCTCCCAGCATAATTTTTCAATTACGAATCGTTGGGCAGAGCAATCTATTTTTTTTTTACAAATCCATCAAGGAGCCCAGCTTCCTTTTTCCATGGATCAAATTCATTTAAGGAGAAGAGTGCCCAATATTCCAGTAGGCTCATTCCGCCTGAAATTAACACAGTAAGGCTTGATTATTTTCTTGACCCTCACAAAAACTGATGAAATTTGGTATGCTCATTGGACGTCCTAAGAAATATTTTTTTGCAGTAGGTTTTAGGTCAGTAACTTAAAAACTTAAACTTAAACTTAAGTTTTACTGAAATTTTTAAGTGCAGCAGTAGATTGAAACGGCCAGAACATCTGTTCTAATTGACCTAGAGAGCTCAGTTTGGTGTCATTTTAAAGCTCTTTTAAAGCTTTTTCAACTGATATGCAACACATTGCATTATGACACGTACAAGTAGTTAGATCATAAATTGTAATCTTTGACAATGTGTAAAAAATAAAGGATAAATTTAAATTTCTTTGTGCTGTAAAGTGATATACCTGTCAATTTTGGATTATTGTCCCAATGATGCTGTTGGTGCTTGAGACTTGAATCGACACCTCAGTCACCCTCCGCGCATGCGCATGCGCGGCCCTTCCTATAAGAGCGACGGCTACTAGGGCATGTCATCTCTATGTCTCAAGCCGCCGTCTGGTATGGCCGCTCGTTCTGTTGGTTCTTTCACCCGCAACTTTGATCTCATCCCGTCTTTCGTCCCTGGCCTGTCGCTCCTATCGGATCAAAAAACACTGTGGCTTCCTTCCCGTGAACTTCCGGGACCGACCCACCTTCCGTATTGGCTTCTTGCCTTTCGGTCGCTTTTTACCGAGCTTACCGTCCGTCGGGAGAACCGAAGTCATCGTGGCTCCCTTCCCGTGACAGTTCCGCCTTCCGTATTGGCTTCTCATCTTTCGGTCGCTTCTTGCCGAGCCAGCCATCCATCGGGGGAACCGAAGACAACGTGGCTCCCTTCCCGAGACCTCCCGGGACCGTTCCACCTTCCGTATTAGCTTCCCGCCTTTCGGTCGCTTCTTGCCAAGCCAGCCGTCCATCGGGGGAACCGAAGACAACGTGGCTCCCTTCCCGAGACCCCCCGGGACCGTTCCACCTTCCGTATTGGCTTCTCGCGTTTCGGTCGCATCTTGACGAGCCTTCCGTCCGTCGGAAGATCTGAAGTCATCGTGTCTCCCCTCCCGGGACCGTTCCACCTTCCGTATTGGCTTCTCGCCTTTCTGTCACTTCTCGCCGAGCCTACCATCCGTCAGAGGAACCGAAGACTATGTGGCTCCCTTCCCGTGAACTCCCGGAACGCTCTTCCTTCCACATTAGCTTCTTGCCTTTCGGTCGCTTCTCACCGAGACTGCCGTCCGTCGGAGGTACCGAAAACAACATACCTCCCGGGTCCGATCCACCTTCCGAATTGGCTTCTTGCCTTTCGGTCGTTTGCTGAGATTGCTGTCCCTCGATGGAACTGAAATCGATGAAATCAACGTGGCTCCCTTCCTGTGCAATCCCGGGTCCTATCCACCTTCCGTTTCGGCCTTGCGCCTTTTGGTTGCTTCTTGCTGTGTCTTCCACCTGTCGGTGAAACGGAAAACATCGTGGCTCTCTTCCCGAGAATTCCCGAGCCCAATCCTCCTCCTGTAATGGTCTCGCGCCTTTCAGACGCTTCTGGCTGCAGCTGCCGTCCTTTGGCCAACCTCACGAATCAGCTCTTTTCTTTCGGCTACTTCTGGATGACGCTACTGCCCTTTGACGGAACAGAAAACATCGTCCCATGCTCTCCCGGGTTCAACTCCCCCCCCCCCCCCACGCACTGGTCTCTCGCCTTTCGATCACCCCTGGTGATGCTACTGTTCTTCACTGGAACCGAAAGCAGTGTGGCTCCTTTCCCGTTCAGACCTGGGATCGTCCCACCTTCCGCATCGCCCTACTGACTACTTGTCTCTGGACGCCGCCGCTGTTCTCCGTTGGAATGGAAGATCTACGCGGCTTCATTCCCGTGCCCCTCGGGATGGCCACACCTTCTTTTTTGGCCTCTTGCTGTCGCTCGGGACCGTTTCACGGTCCGTATGGACTTCACGTCTTTCAGACACTTCTGGTCGCCGCTGTCGTTTTCGGTGGTATCAGAAAGCAATGTGGCTTCCCGTGCTCACCCGGATCCGATCCACCTCCTGTACCGGCTTATCGCCTTTCGGTCGCTACCCTATGATGCAGCCGGCCTTCGGCTGTTTTGTACTCAACATCCCCTGGTTCAATCCGACTTTCGGTCGCCTTCCTGATGAAACTGCTGTCTTTCAGTACCGCTGCACTCAGCGTGTCACACTCCCGGATCCGTCCCACCGTTCATCCGGTCTTCTCGCCCTTTCAGCTGGACCTCTGTGGAGCAGCTGCCTTCGGGATCTTGGACATCTTGGCTACCTTCCCGTGCATTCCCTGAACCAGCAGTCGATGTGTGTCTCCCGCCACGCCTTTTGGACGCTCCTCGGCCCCTTTTCTCGCACCGCATTTTCATTTGTGAACACTGTGGTTCCCGTGCGACTCCTGTGCTGTTTCACCGGCCGTCCGAACGACCACACCATACCATCTTGTTCCGCCCGAAAGATCTGTCCCTCCCTTTCTCCTTTCGGCCGCCTTATCATTCAACAGGAGCGGCCATCTTCCTGAAGGCCCATCCAACTACACCGTGCTTCCCGTCACTCAACCGCCATCAAGCCACCCGGACGAATTCCCCTTCTTTCAGCCGAACCTTCTCTGCACTTTCGACTCGCTCACACTACGATCACTTGCCGCCACCCTCGTCCATCGCTGACGTCGACCGTCAACCGTACACGGGAGCTCTCGTTACACGCCAGCTTTGCCACTCTTTCTCGCAATACTACCGTTAATTTTGCCTTTCAGCCATCACGTCATCCAGCACCCTGCAAGTTTATCATTTGGCCTTCGGCCGACTCCCATTTATCCTCTCCGGCCGCTTCCCGTGGCCTCACCTGGGAGGCCCCTACGCTTGGTGTCATTCTCCGCAGCCAGGTGCGCCATTCGGTTTGTTGTTCCTCCTTTCACTTCCGGGTTGTTTCCCGCGTCTCTCTCACGTGACGCTTGCTACAACGCTCTCGCTATTTAGCACTCCACATCAACGTTGCTGCTGGGTTTTACCGTGTCACCTCCTACTCGTCTGAACAATGGTCAGGACCTAGATACCAGTGAATCTCGAGGACGATGTGGACATCTACTTTGGCAGGGTCCCAACCATCGAAGACCCAGGTCAATGCCACTGCCCGGGCCTTCACAACCCTTCACACATCGATCCCCATAAGTCCGCCTGTGAGTACCACAGGAAGTGTGAATATTATTCAAATCCATGCCCTATTTGTGTAACCATCCCGCACTCGTTATAGCGTGAAATTCTCTCTCCAACTGCTCTCCGCTACATGCAAACGTCAAGCGAAAAATCAGAAAGAAACCATCAAGAGACTGCGTGAGGAATCCCTTTCAATTCAGTCTTCCCCCGCTTCAACCACAATCGCCATTCCCCCCACTCCGGGAAGACAACTTAATTCAACTGTAACACGCCCTTGTCACATTAGTCATGGACTAAAACTTCAGATTCCGTCGACACACCATCCAGTATCCAGTTGATTCATTCCCCTGCCGAACTCCGTCCCATTTCAACTCTTCCCCCTGAACCTACTATTATCGAAGAGCCACCATCATCTCCAAGTGCTGAAACCGTGGATGATTCGAACATCCTCTTTTCCCAAGAATACGAAATTCCGGCAACCCCCTATTCCCCCCGCCAAGAGGACCCTGAAGAGGATGCCGCCTCCCTTTGTCTTGTTTCTTCCAATCCATCAATCGAATCAAACTCCCCTTTAACTACTGTCACGCCACCGTTTCAAGCCACTACACCTGTTCTTCACCCTGAACCAGCTTCTCTTTATGGACTCGACGATGAGGAAATAGTTGAGGTGGACCACAACAAAATTTTTCAGTCGCTTGAACGTTTGTGCCTGACAACAGTTCATAAACAAGGTCCACAAAGTGAAACCCATACACTTTACAAGATGTCTTGTTCCAGCAACATGACTCAATTAACAAGCTCAAGGAGGAAGTGGCTAATCTCAAAACGCTGAATGTGGCTCAACTCAAACGATCAGCTAACGAAATCCTCTCTAAGGCTCTGTCGGGAAAAGCATCTCCCTCCCTCCCACACACTGGCATCAACCCACCTACGACATTTTTTCCCTGGCCCTTACAACCCATAGACGACATACACAGAATGCGCCACTCTTATCAACGCCCGAGCCGTTTCCAACTGTAAACGAGCGCCACCGAAAAACGCCTGTTTTTCAAAAATTCGAAATTTTTTTTCTTGAGGCACCCAAATGCTTCGCCGAGGCAAATCCAGCCGTTTTTGCAATAATGGTCCGATTCTTACAAACTCTTCGACATTCAATAGCCTGTCCAAATACAAGCCTCTTGGGAAAGCCCAAATCCGGACTTTCCATCAAGAAGAACCTTTAAACTACGTTTGAAGATCACCTCAACGCCATCACAGCGCTCCGTCATCATGGCCGCCGTTATTAAACTCTGTACTTATATGTATTTTTATTTTATCCTTTTCCTTTTAGGGCGAAAAGCCCGAACCCACTAGCTTAGTGCATTTTAGGAGGAGCTTCCTCTGCGAAGGTACTGAACCTCGATGATTTGTACAGACAACAATTTGAAGTGCGATATTTTTTATTGTGTTTGTCGGCCGCAATCAATATAAAAAATTTCCACAACGTTCAATTTTAACTTCAAAATACCAACGTTAAACGGTCCCAGTACTTAATGCGTTGTATCATCCAACTAAGCTAGTTTATTTAACCACATTTTATACTTTATAATAATCTTTTTACCCCCAGAAACGCTACCATGTGTCCAAACGTACTACGACCTGGCATTCTACCGGACACGAATTTTCAGTGTATATATGTTTGTTTTAGTTCTCCTCTAAACCCGACTGAGACCTTTCAAACACTACTGATAGCTTGATCTACTATTAAAAACCAAAAGATATTTATAAAAGATCTGTCCAAACCCAATCCGAAAGTCAACCTGTGCAAAAACTTCGAATCCCCCTTTTTGCCCCCCCCTCCCCAGCCAAAACTAGTTGTGGTGTATAACACTGTAGTTTACAGTTAAAGCTTATAAAATTTAATAGTAATGCTTTATGCATTACCCAAGCCAAAGTATTAAGCTTTAACAAGAGCCTATTCACGTTGCAAACATGTAAATATTCATTCCGTAGCCAATAATACAAAGTAAAGGCCTATTTCCCAAAGTTCAATTGATTAAAACTCAAACAGGCCTATCTTTTCCGTCTTTACATGTCTTTACTCCTTCAAACGGCTCTGTACCCAGTCCCTTTGTTCAACCGACTTCTCCCACTTTCCATTGTTCTCGAGGCCCTCAGCCACCTATGTAGCCACCTCGGCTGGCACTGAAGAAAAATCACGGGGCGTGGCGATTACTGGTCTGCGCCGTAGGTTTAATGATTCTAATCCTGGCACGCCCAAACCGACATCGTAGAACGAATTGTTGACCGGTGTAATGCATGCTACTGTTTTTAACACTGTGCCATCATCTAACCTTAGGTTTAGATTTACTTGATCTAATGTAAACACTTGTCTACACAATGCAGTTTGACATTGAACCCTCCGTTTTAAACGTGGCCAATTCCTAGCGAGTTTGGCGCTAACTAGCGAAACTGTGCTTCCGGAGTCGCATAAAATATTAATTTTATTTTTCCCTATGCTACCGGACAGAGTACTAGCCTTAAGAATTTCACTAGCATTCTTCCCAACTGGGAAACATGCATTAGCTTGCTGGGGTTTCGAGTTAAGTTCGGGGCATTCACTACGAAAATGTTGGGGAGAGTTACACACGTAGCAGCGCCTAACTCTATCTTGATTAGGATTAGTTTTTTCACTAGCACTAATGTTTATGGCAGGGTCTCCTCCAGGGTTATCTGCTTTCACACTGAAAGATCCGGCCGGATTAGCTGTCGTGTTGTGGTTACGGTTGTGACCACGCTGTTGACCAGTAGGTTTAGAACATTGGTTCGACGGTGCAGCTATGGGCTGTGTTTTGGCTGCACGAGTGGCAGTTTTGTTAGCAATCTGTTTATTGCGGGTTGTGAACTCGTCACAAAGTTGGGCTGCTTCAGCCAACGTGCCTAACTTAATTTGATCAGGGATCCATTTCCTAAGTTGGGTAGGGCAAGATTTATAAAATTCCTCTAGAAGCATTAGATTGACAAGTTTGTCATAGTCCCGGTTAACCTTAGCTAAAGCTAACCAACGAGTGAACAACGTTTCCAACTCGAATGCATAATCCTGGAATTGCATTTCTACAGTTTTTTCGAAGGAACGAAACTGCGTTTGTACTGACTCTTTTGTCTGGACAAAACGGGCAAGCAATTTATTTTTAACTAAATCGTAGTCTTGCATTTCAGCATCTGTAAGCTGATCGCAAACTTTAATGAAAACCTCACCGACGAGGGGGGTTGGAGTCCCGTGACCCATTGATCTCTAGGAATCTTTTGACTAGTCATGGTCCGTTCAAAAATCTTAAGAAAACTGTTAATTTCAGTTTTAGGCGTCCAGTTGTTGACGAGACGAACTACGTCCGCAACTTTACCATGTCTTGCAACTGGATTTGGGGGAGCTGGGGGAGCGCCGTTAGCTCCATTTGGAGCGGGGTTAAGATTTAATGTAGCAGCATTTAGCTTAGCTAGTTCTAGCTGCTTGTCCAGTTTAGCTAATTCCATAGCACTGGCACGATCTTTTATTTGGGCATCTTGGTCCCTTAAAGCTAGTTCATGAGCACGGCGCTCCGCGATTTCAAGTGCTCTTAACTTTAATTCTTCTGCTTTTAAAAACAGTTCATTTTCTTTAGCGGCTAATTCTTTTTTTGCAAAAATTGCGGCTTCTCTCCTTTCAATAGCATTAGCTAGTGCATCGGAAAGCTCTGTTAAATCCAATTTACCATCTTCAAGGGCTGATCGTAAGAATTTCTGCGATTCGGCTCGGGTTTCACTTACTGTGAAGCCTAGGTTTAAACAAGCTTTCTTTAAATCCTTGTTTTGTAAATCACGGATGATTTCGTCTAATTCTTCCATTTCGGACATTTTTGAGTCTTAATTGTTAACGTGGTTTCAAAATAAAGCTTTTATAAATGAAACAAAAATTAAAAGCAGCCGCTTAAAATATAACGTTACTTTTGAGCAGAGCGAATTATTAAAAAAACTTCTCTCCCAAATCCAGTAAGATTGCACATAAAAAATACACTTCTAAGACCTCTAGCACTCTGGTATATGAATAGCTAATACCCTCAACTACAACACTCGGCTTGGCGGCCTCTAAGCATATCTTATGTACACTTATCTACAAATGGTACAATCGCTGTACGGTCAGTCTGTCCTTCCGTTCCACCGTAGTACGGGAAGTTCGGCACTGAATTTCAGCAGTCGATCGTCACTGGCGGTCAAATCCACGGGACCTCGGTGTAGCACACAAAATCCTCGGCTTGGCTGCACGGAGCATAGTTTCCCTCTCGGGCCTCTTCTCCTACAGCATTGGTTGGGGTTGGGACGGCTCTCGGCTTGAGGACGTGTACTGGAAGCGGCAGCTGTTGCTTCCTGGCGCCGGCAGTGGTTGGAGCTGCGGCGGGGGTTGTACTATTTTTTAGCTTTAGTACGACTTCTGCTTCGTGACTTTGTGTAACGTAGTCACAGGCATCTGCTTCGTGGCCATGTTTGGCTCTGGACCACAGACATCTAGTTGGAAGTGGCTTGCATCCTTCTAGGCATGTAGAAGGGGGGAAAACGCTTGACGGGAACAGCACCTGTTCATCCCACCGCTGCCACCAGTTGTAACGGCGGACGCTACAACGGCTTAGGTGCTTGTAACGCCCCCGGTTTCCCTGGTGTACGTGGAGTTTCAGCTTGAGGTTAATCGGTGTTAATGACGACTTTTTACGTTATTCAACACAGCTTGGGCACTGTCACAGCATGGGGGATGGAGCGCCAGTCCTAATTAAAGGGGCCTAACCTTAAACTGTCGGTACCGCTGCCACCAACGGTGGATTTAACTGTTTAACTACCTAAAATTAAATGATGGGCTACATATTTATATTTTACACTAAAAGACAATTAATCAGTCTAGCAAACGACTGAAGCTTAAAACTCCTGGTTTTATTTTTGCGACAAAGAATAAAGAACACTTTACATTATGGTTTGCTTCTGAAAGCTTTTGATTACCAATTAATTAAAAAGGCAACAAGTAGAATTTACAAAAGTAGCAATTCACAATTCAAACAAACACCACTTGTGTTTGAGTAAAAGTTTAAATTTTCACAATAGAAAAAGTAATATTAGGTGCTCCCGGACACACCCACAAGACACCCACAAGCCGCAACTGATAAAAGTCTGACAGTATGTTTCTACATGATCAAACGTCCACAGTTATGTTTCTAAGTTTTCCAAGTACAAAAAGATCAACCTCCCTTAGTTCCCTCGAGAACTGTTCTAAGTAATAAAAAGCCCGGCAAATTTACACTTAAGCATCAGTATGTCTCAATTTGACTTCCACAAAGATCAAACCGTCTTTTAGTTTAAGTTTAAAAATCCATTTAAATTAAACTGGAAAAGTTGGTTTTTAGTAAGAGAACCACTCTGACGTTATGGGGAGAGAGAACCTAAGATGCTGCTACAGGCGTCTCCACCATAAATTCTACAAGCTAGAGAGTTAAGTTTTAAACTAAAATTTAGAATATGGGGGTCTATAAACTGAACTTTCAAATGCTAAACTATAACATACGAACCACTACCATTGGGCCCGGCATGGCATTCTCCGGACATGGCGTCTCCACTCCCGACTGGCGTGACCCTTCTCTAGCTTGAGATCTGTGAGCTGTGCTAACGATTGAGTTCTGGGGCTGGGATTTTATACACAATACCGGAAGTTGGCGCGGTCGCTGAGGATAGCTGCGGGGGTCTGATTGGCTGAGGGCCTCGAGAACAATGGAAAGTGGGAGGAGAAGTCGGTTGAACAAAGGGACTGGGTGCAGAGCCGTTTGAAGGAGTAAAGACATGTAAAGACTTAAAAGATAGGCCGTTTGAGTTTTACTCAATTGAACTTTGGAAAATAGGCCTTTACTTTGTATTATTGGCTACGGAATGAATATTTACATGTTTGCAACGTGAATAAGCTCTTGTTAAAGCTTAATACTTTGGCTTGGGTAATGCATAAAGCATTACTACCGACAGTTTAAGGTTAGGCCCCTTTAATTAGGACTGGCGCTCCATCCCCCATGCCGGGACAGTGCCCAAGCTGTGTTGAATAACGTAAAAAGTCGTCATTAACACCGATTAACCTCAAGCTGAAACTCCACGTACACCAGGAAAACCGGGGGCGTTGCAAGCACCTAAGCCGTCGTAGCGTTCGCCGTTACACAACATCCCGCCTTCCTCAATTCCGACCCTCGCTTAAAGCCAGCATCTTTTCCAACCCGTCCCTTGGTAATCTACGACTCGAGCCTATCACATCTAGCCGAACAAGTCCCTGATTCCATTCACCAAATCAACCTATCCCACATTACGGAAGCCTGGGAAGCCACAACCTGCAGGCGTTCTCTCTTTGGCAATTCGGTAACTCCTTACATCCGAACCCTCGACACCCTGACCTGATAACCTGTCTACAACTCCATCTTAGGACATCCCTTGCGTCCTATTCTGGTCCAAAGCCAGATTATACCAATCCTCTCTCTGTCCTCTTTCGGCATTAACGTCAAAAAAAAAAATCCCACGAAGACTAGGATTTTATCCATCGACTCGACCTTTGAATCTTCTTCAGGCCCCCACTCCTCCTTGAGAGTCGACCTCAAGAAGTCATTGCCAGGCAACCGGCTAGACAGTGAAGAGGAGTTTTCACCATTGCCTTGTTTTTTTTTTTTTTTTTTTAAAGAGAGATCTCACTGTTTCGACCCTCCGATCACATTTTCAACAAGATCCGCACCGTTCTGATGTTCTTCCGAAACTGACCAGTCACATCTCTTGTAAAGCCATCACACAAGACTCCTGGAAACTCAAGCTCACATCAAAGGTAAATGTCACCTCCTACTTCTTCCCCTCTTCCAAGAAAAAAAAAACTCTAATGGAAGGGGGAAAACTCCCGCCGACTGGAGTAGGTTTCATCTCTCGGGGGACTAACCCACTCTCTCTGGACTAACCCACTGTGAGACCTCCACAGGTGCTCCACAGGTGACCCCACCTCGGAATCCCTGGAAACTCGCTCAAAATGTGCCCACCGCCTAATTTGACCAGGTCGGCCTGTCAATGCAAATTTGACAGGTATAGCACTTTACACCACAAAGAAAGAACGTTTTGCCGGCCCCCAGCCAGGCTGGCTAAAAATGGTTTCTTTTGCTGTTAAAAGTGCTATACCTTAGGCCCCTCCCTGCCTCCCCTCTCAAGTCACCTTTTGACACAGCTGAGAAACAAAGAGATGATGAGCCCTCGTAGCTGTCGCTCTTATAGGGGGCCGTGCATGCGCGGTAGGGTCACTGAGGTGGCGATTCAAGTCTCGAGCACCAACAGCATTATTGGAACAATAATGCAAAATTGACAGGTATACCACTTTTAACAGCAAAAGAAACCATTTTTAGCCGGCCTGGCTGGGGGCCGGCAAAATGTTTTTTATAGCCGTGGAAATATACATTACCTGTTTATAGCAGTTTCCCCCCTTTTGAGCATTATTCCCCTAGAAGTATGAGAGTTGTCTTCCCTGCCGGGCTCGTACGGTACAGCGCGGGCTAGGGCCAGCTTATATGAGCTCCTGCGCAGCGTCCTGTCGGCATCATTTCTCCTAGGGCGATCGCTACGCGTGGTCATTCCTTGAGCGTCCTGTCGGCATCATTTCTCCTAGGGCGATCGCCACGCATGGTCGTTCCTTGAGCATTCCCTTTCAACGTTCCATTCCGCATACCGCCGTCCCACGGATGGAAGATTCCTCCGTTCCTGCCTCATTGGCAGCCGTCCCGCTTTCTAGCGGCGGCTCGCCATCCATGGAAAATCTTCCTGCTTCGGACAACTCGTCCTCACCCGTCCCGGGTTCATCCTGTTCAACGACGTCCCTCTAGGATCTCTTCCACCTTCTGATTCCCTTCCAGGATCAATAACATTTAGTGTTACGCTCCATCTCAGGTCTTGCGTTCCGCCTTCTGTCGGTCTCTCACCGACGTCACAAAGCCTTCTAATCTCTTCATTCACGGAAAATGCTTCCTTGCCCAATTTGGGCTTTTCACGTCCACTCGCTGTTCCTTCGGCATCCCTCGCCGTTCCTCTACGCCCTGGGACTGACCTAGACTACATTGCAATCCTTTCGCAGTCGTCCCTGCCTCCGCCAGTTCTACAACGCAGGACTATACAGGACGTTCCTCGTACCGGTCTTCCACAACACTAGCTTGAACTCACGCAAAATAATGCTCAAAAGGGGGGAAACTGCTATAAACAGGTAATGTATATTTTCTACGGCTATAAAAAACATTTAGCCGGCCCCCAGCCAGGCCGGCTAAAAATGGTTTCTTTTGCTGTTAAAAGTGCTATACCTTGTAACGGCGGACGCTACGACGGCTCAGGTGCTTGTAACGCCCCCGGTTTCCCTGGTGTACGTGGAGTTTCTTCAACTTGAGGTTTTACGGTGTTTACGACGACTTTTTACGTTCATTAACACAGCATGGGCACTGCCCCAGCATGGGGGATGGAGCGCCGGTCCTAATTAAAGGGGCCTAACCTTAAACTGTCGGTATCGCAGCCACCAACGGTGGATTTAACTGTTTTACTAGCTAAAATTAAATATGGGCTAAATATTTATTTTACACTAAAATATAATTAATCAAATCTAGCAAACGACTGAAGCTTAAAACTCCTGGTTTTATTTATGCAACAGAGAATAAAGAACACTTTACATTAAGGTTTGCTTCTGAAAGCTTTTGAAATAAATTATTTAAAAGCAACAAGTTTGAATTTACAAAGCAGCAATTCACAATTCAGACAAACACTTGGTTTGAATAAAAGTTTAAATTTTCACATTTAGAAAAAGTAAATCATGGGTGCTCCCGGAGACACTCGCAAGACTTGACAGCCGCAACTGATTAAAGTCTAACTGACAGTATGTTTCATACACGATCAACCATCCACAGTTATGTTTCTAAGTTTTCCAAGTACAAAAAGATCAACCTCCCTTAGTTCCCTCGAGAACTGTTCTAAGAAGTAAAAAGCCCGGCAAATTTACCCTTAGGCATCAGTGTGTTTCAATTTGACTTCCACAAAGATCAAACCGTCAATTAGTTTAAGTTAAAAATCCATTTAAAATAAACTGGAAAAGTTGGTTTTTAGGAAGAGAACCACTCTTACGTTATGGGGAGAGAGAACCTAAGATGCCGCTACAGGCGTCTCCACCATAAATTTCAACAAGCTAGAGAGTTAAAGTTTACATTTAAACTAAAATTTAGAATATGGGGGTCCTAAACTAAACTTTCAAAAGCTAAACTATAACATACGAACCACTACCATTTTGCCTGGCATGGCATTCTCCGGACATGGCGTCTCCACTCCCGACTGGCGTGACCCTTCTCTAGCTTGGGATCTGTGAGCTGTGCTAATGATTGCGTTCTGGGGCTGGGGTTTTATGCACATAACCGGAAGTTCGCGCGGACGGGCAGGAGAGCTGCGGGTCTGATTTGCTGAGGGACTTGAGAACAATGAAAAGTGGGTGGAGAAGTCGGGTGAACAAAGGAACTGGGTGCAGAGCCGTTTGAAGGAGTAAGGACATGTAAAGATGGGCCTGTTTTGAGTTTTACTCAATTGAACATTGGGAAATAGGCCTTTGTTGTGAATTACTGACTATGGAATGGATATTTACATGTTTGCAACGTGAATAGGCTCTTGTTAAAGCTTAATACTTGGCTTTGGGTAATGCAGAGAGCATTACTATTAAATTTTATAAGCTATAACTGGAAACTGCAGTGTTATACACCACAACTAGTTTTGGCTGGGGAGGGGGGCAAAAAAGGGGGATTCAAAGTTTTTGCACAGTTTGACTTTCGGATTGGGTTTGAACAGATCTTTTATAAACATCTTTTGGTTTTTAATAGTAGATCAAGTGAAAACGCGGTCTCGTATCAGACGCTCGTGGTGAGAACACCTTAACACCACCGAAGAAAAAACCTGAGGGCAGTATTCTTCCACACCAGAAGAACAATCGTCTATATGGCGATTTCACTTTAAAATGTAAATAATGTATATTTTTTTAGGCATAAAGCCAAAACACTTTTCAGCTTAGTTGTGTTCTAGATGTTGTCAACACACGATATTTTGTATTTTTAACAGGTGACGACTTTGTTTATTTATGAAAAATGTCCGATGTTCAAACCAGTTTAAAATCTAACCTAAACTGCACTTAGCCCTTTAAAAAACTAGCTGGAACATTTAATCTTTTTATTTGTGCACTTAATGCATTTTGGTAAATTTAACTTCTTGCCATGAACCCTACCGGAGCTCCAATGTTTATGTTTGTATATTTTCAAGGACCCAGTGTATGATTTTATGTTTATTTTTTATAGCATCTCCGTCCAAACTCTGACCGTAGTGAACCTCTAAAAACGTAAACAAACTAGCTTTCCTTCGTTGAAAACATGCCTTGTATATAGCAATGCGTTTCCCAAAGTCGAATATGTATTCTGTGCAAAACACTTCGCCCCCCCCCCCCTCCTTCAATAGTTGCGATGCGTAACATCGTAGTTTATTTTAATAGGCCTAAAAATCACGTTGTTATGAGTTGAAAACTCACTTGCACTTTTCAAACCTGGCCTCTAAGTTTCCAAGTCGGCAATTCCCTTTGTCAATTCGAATCCATCCAACCAAAACACTGCTTCAATTCCGTCAGCCAGTCAGAGCGCTCAAGCTACCCCGGTCGTCCGCGCTGCCACTCCAACTTCCGGTAGTGACAGCTCGGCCGATCTAGGTCAGTCTCTCCTCCTCCAAGATGTCCGCCGCCTCTTCCCTGCTCACCCCCTCCGAAGCTATCCTCGGCGTCCGCGCCGACTTCCGATAATGAGTATATAACCCCAAACCCAGAGACACTCGTTAGCACAGCTCAAGGATTCTCAAAGCTGGAGGTCACTACGCCGGTCGGGAGTCGAGATGCCGCGGTCCGATTGTTGCCATGCCGGGCAAAGGTAGTGGTTCGTATCGTACTTAGTTTAGCTTTAAAAGTTTATTTTTTGGAAACTCCATTCAAAATTTATAGTTTAAACTTAACTTAACCTCGTAGCTTTAGAAGGTAAATTTATGGTGCGTCAAGCCAAACGGCATTTCGGACGTTGGCGGCCGTAATTTAAGGGTTCACGGTCCCTTACTAAAAACCAGCTTTATTTTTTCGTGTTTCTTTAAACGCAGTTTATTGTAAACAAAGGACGGTTTGATCTTCGTGGAAGGTTGCTTAGATTAAACGCTCGGATCGACTTTATATGTAGCCGCGGCTTCTATAATTTAAGGGGTTGACTTGTCAACAGCAACTCTAGGAGGTTTAATGTTTAGCGTATACACTTAGAAAAATAACTGTAAAACAGGTCTACTATTACTAGACAGCCGAGGCTGTTCGTAATTTAGAGGGCTCTTTTGCGAAATCCCCTTGTGCCTAAGAAAATCACTGTTTCTATTTGAAATTGTTTTTATTTGAACTAATCCCAGTTCTAGTGTCGAATTTAATGTAAATTCCCCGTGTCATTTATAACCTAAACTAAGTGTAAATTTGCCAAATGTAAATGTAAAGTGCGTTTTGATTTTTAACATGTTTGTTCAAAAATAAAACCAGGAGTTTAAAACCCAGTTCCGTCCGCCTCGTCCGTCGTTCGCTAGAAGTAAGAAATTAAGACAATTCTCTTAAACTTAGCTTAGCTAGCCTAATTTTCCCACCTTGGTGGCAGCGTTACCGCTTATTATTACAGTTAGCCTACATTATTAGGACATGTGTAGCTCCATTTCCTATGTTGTGCTTGTTTGAAACAAAAAGTACCCCAAAGTAATAGTAAGAAGATCCAGTTACACCAGGCGAGCGGCGATGTTACAAACACCTACCCCGTCGTAGCATCCGCCGTTACAAATGGTGGCAGCGGTGGGATGAACAGGTGCTGTTCCTACAAGCGTTTCCCCCCTGCCATGCTACTATGCCATTTGTGTTGAACAATTCTTCAACAACAAAGATGTCCGTGACTCAGACACCATAGTTACAGAAGTAGACGCCCGCATTGTAGTCAAAATCAATGCCGAAGCAGACGTCAGCATTGCCGCTAAAATCAATGCAACTCCCGATGTCCGCACTGCCGATAAAAACAGTGCCCGTCATCAGCGCCCGCAACTAAGCCGTTCCGGAGCCGTGAAGCAAGGATCACCGGAAGAATTAAGGTTAAGAGCTTTAGAAATGGCGGACGTTGACAAACGCCGAGCTCAAGACGCAGCTAATGCCGACCGTCGCATGGCTCACGAACCAGCATTACGGGACCAAGAGACCCAAATAAGGGATAGAGATGTTCAGTTAAAGGAACAGGAGGCACAAATTAGCGAACGCGCTAGTGCTCGAGAATTATTAAAATTAGATAAGCAGATCGAACTAGCAAGGCTAACGGCTGCAAATCTTAATAATGGTAGTTCAAACTCTAGTAGTGGTACCGTAACTCCCCCAAATCATAGTGTTCCCGTAAATAAACCGGGTAAAATTGCTGACGCTGTCAGGCTTGTAAATAAATGGACTTCCGAATCGGAAATTAATAGTTTTTTTAAAATATTTGAAAAAACTATGGAAACTCAGAGAATTGACAAAACAGAATGGGTCGTCGGACTACAGCCCCTTCTCGGTGAAATTTTGATTAAAATGTGTGATCAAATGTCGGTTGTAGAAATGCATGATTACGAGTTAGTCAAAATAAGGTTACTTGAAAGGTTTGTGCAGACGAAAAGCCGTACAAGCCCAGTTTCGTTCACTCGAACGTGGCCCTGAACAATTGTTTCACGAACATGCGTTCGCACTCGAAACCCTATTTTCCAGATGGGTATCATTAGCTAAAGTAAATAACAGCTACGACAAGTTAGCTAATTTAGTTATGCTTGAGCAATTCACTAAATCGTGTCCTATTGCACTGCGCAAGTGGTTGCCGGACCAAATTAAACTTGGTACGTTAACTGAAGCCGCCAAACTCTGTGACGAGTTCACAACCAGAAATAAACAAATTTCTGCCGACATGGCCCTTAAAACAGGGAAGGCGCCCGCTAGTGCTCCGTCGTCTAGTCAGACTTCTAAAGTCTTTTCTAAACAAAACAAACAAACTAGAAATGTATTAGCTAACCCGGTTGGGACTAATAATAACAGTGATAGTGTAATTAGCTCTGATGCTAACACTGATAAAACCGACAATGACAAATCTAACAATGTTAGAACGTGTTACATAAGCGGCTCGGCCTCGCACCTGCGCAATCGCTGCCCCGAACTTAACAAAGCTTCGGCGTCCGCTAATGCATGCTTTCTCGTGGGGAAAGATGCCCTAACTATTTTAAAATCCAGCACTATAGATGCTAGTGTGGGAAAGCATAACATTAAAGTATTGTGCGATTCCGGGAGTTCAGTTTCAATCGTCAGTGCCAAACTGGCCAAAGGTTGGCCACGCCTAAAGCAAAAAAGCAGATGCCAAACTATCCTAAGCACCGACATAGTGGTGTTAGAACAGGTAAACCTAGGTTTAAAGTTAACGAATGGAGCAGTGTTAAAAACAGTAGCTTGCGTTTCGAAAGCATCTAGGTCTATTTTCGATGTGGTTTTGGGTATACCAGGGATTAATTTGTTAAACCAAACTGTAAACCAGCCTCAAGATTTTGCCCCCAACGCTGCGAATGTGTCAGCCCCCGAGCGCGTCAATCAAAAAAGCGCTCACGTAAACAGACCCCGCCCAGCCCCACGGGAGTGGTCAAGTCCCAAGCGTCTCCAGACTCTCGGACGCCAAACGAGCGGCAACCAATCGTCGTTCGGTCGCTAAGTACCAAAGTTTTGAATGGGAGGGATCCCATTAAAAATTCCTCTGGCCAGCGCCAAGTAACACAGCAACAAGTGGAAACTGTCCACGCCCCAATGATCCTCGAATGGCTACAGTGTCGCCATAAGGTCAACACACCTCCAAAGGGTAAACTGAAACGCAGTTTATCAGATAATGATATGAGCCGAAGTGTGTTCATTTCCAGTTGGCCAGAAATTAACGAAACCAGCTTCGCAAGTTGGCTTGTGTCACGAAATAAATCGTCCCCTAAACTAAAAGTTAGTGAAGACATCTAGACTGATTTTAAACTAAATTAAATCGGTATGCCAGTAGTGAAAACTTAAATGCAGTTTTTTTTTTCTGATCCTTTTTACATTAGGACCCGATGTTTTGTTGCCAAGCTTTTATCTTGGATAAAAAGGTGTAATTTTTGTGCTTGATCACCACAATTATGACTCTTTAAACTAAAATAATTGTTTTTAGTTGAAACAAAGTTTGTAATGCTAACCTAACCAAAAGTTAAAATGTAATTTTACCAGTAGGGAGTAAGTAAAACCTCTGAATAGGTCTCCAAACTGAACAACTAAAACCCTAGTAGTGTGTAAATTTTCTACAAGTTGAGTTTTTTTCTACACTAAAAACCCTGAAACCTAACAAACTCGTTTCCCTTTAAGTTTTTTTAAACTATAGTAATTGTACGCCGCTACAAAAGTGACTACATCTATGAACACCTAACCTAAACACCAAAAATCGTGTTTATTGCTTTAAGTTTAAACTGCTTCGTTGAACAAACCTGGATAGTTGTGTAATGAACGCTGATACTCTCAGCAGGTATTTTGTTTAAACATTAACTTGTTAAAACACGTCATTTTCAGTCCAAATTGACTGGAAATTAATTTTTATCTTTAAAATTTTGTTAAGTGGTATATTGAAAGTGCAACCACAACAAAAGGAACTTTCAGCTATTTCCCGTTTCGGAACTCTACACCTAAATTTTAAGTGCCTATGTTTTACTCTTTTTGTCACTATCAACGTCTCCCTATATGGGAGAATAGTGTCAAAGACTGTAACGACACTAATTAAATATTCATTAGGAGTATTCTACGGGGGTTGCAACTTGTTCCCGGTTGGCCCTTCTTAAGGTTTTTACGAAACATTTTTCCTGCAAAAAAATTTGTCAGTCTCACCTCTGAGTGCAAAAGGTCAACTCTGTCGTTAAAATGTTGTTGAGTTATTATCCATAAAACCTCCCAGTGTTGTATAATATGTTTAAGTTATGGGTACCATCTCTAAACCCTTCAGTGCAAACTAACCCTATGTAAAACAAGTTGTTTGGTAACCTTAAACCACTCCAGTGGTAGTCTGTTAATTTTAAATAGAGCTGATAGTTGCGCATGCGCTCATAGTACCCTCTATTCCGATCCTTAACGCAAGCTTGGTCCTGAGGAATGCGCCCAGGGGTTTTTCTCGAGGTTTTTCCAGATAAAAAAAAATAACTTTCTGTGCACGGGTGACTGATTAGAGCATTAAATGTTGCTATTATCTCATTTGAATTAACAGCTACAAAAACCCTTAAACTGTGACCCTTTATGGTTAAAATTTGCGTTTTTATTTATATAACTTGTCTTTTGCTCCAATTTTCTTTGTAGCCTGAACGACTTTCCTGCAACAAGCAGCGCGGACAGCACTAAGTTAATTTTTGCAACTAGTGTCCCTTTAAACTTGTAATTTGTATTTACAAAAATTTCTTGAGCCACAAAAACGTCAGTCCCCCAAAAATATAAAATGGCAATTTTTATTTTTTGTAAACAGTGTATTTTATAACTGGTGGTGATGTATTCCTCAGAAGGTGTATTCCTTGGTGCATTAATTTATGCAATTTATTTACATGGCTTGGCAGTCTTGTTCTCTGGCATGTCTTGTGTGCACTGACCTTTTCTGTTGTAGCACTTATTTGGAGTTCGACAGTAACCCCAAATAGAGTCCTCCGCGTGGGGGCGTGTAAACGCGGTCTCGTATCAGACGCTCGTGGTGAGGACACCTTAACACCACCGAAGAAAAAACCTGAGGGCAGTATTCTTCCACACCAGAAGAACAATCGTCTATATGGCGATTTCACTTTAAAATGCAAATAATGTATATTTTTTTAGGCATAAAGCCAAAACACTTTTCAGCTTAGTTGTGTTCTAGATGTTGTCAACACACGATATTTTTTATTTTTAACAGGTGACGATTTTGTTTATTTATGAAAAATGTCCGATGTTCAAACCAGTTTAAAATCTAACCTAAACTGCACTTAGCCCTTTAAAAAACTAGCTGGAACATTTAATCTTTTTATTTGTGCACTTAATGCATTTTGGTAAATTTAACTTCTTGCCATGAACCCTACCGGAGCTCCAATGTTTATGTTTGTATATTTTCAAGGACCCAGTGTATGATTTTATGTTTATTTTTTATAGCATCTCCGTCCAAACTCTGACCGTAGTGAACCTCTAAAAACGTAAACAAACTAGCTTTCCTTCGTTGAAAACATGCCTTGTATATAGCAATGCGTTTCCCAAAGTCGAATATGTATTCTGTGCAAAACACTTCGCCCCCCCCCCCCTCCTTCAATAGTTGCGATGCGTAACATCGTAGTTTATTTTAATAGGCCTAAAAATCACGTTGTTATGAGTTGAAAACTCACTTGCACTTTTCAAACCTGGCCTCTAAGTTTCCAAGTCGGCAATTCCCTTTGTCAATTCGAATCCATCCAACCAAAACACTGCTTCAATTCCGTCAGCCAGTCAGAGCGCTCAAGCTACCCCGGTCGTCCGCGCTGCCACTCCAACTTCCGGTAGTGACAGCTCGGCCGATCTAGGTCAGTCTCTCCTCCTCCAAGATGTCCGCCGCCTCTTCCCTGCTCACCCCCTCCGAAGCTATCCTCGGCGTCCGCGCCGACTTCCG